>JAQGAH010000178.1:0-65261 GCA_034696885.1 Lepidocyrtus paradoxus | reverse complement strand
CTACAAAGGAACTGGGAGTTGTTGGTCAACAGTTACATAAAAATATTCAAATCTGACTGATAACGATAGAGAAAGAGAGAGCAAAGTCCATTTCCTTTCACTTTGCTTTTCATTCACCTTCCAATTCATCGACTTCTTTCAGTCCATTAATGATAAGCAAGTACATTTTCAATGAGAATGTCGAATACTCCCCCTAATTTGACTAATCCTCACTCACCAGTCCAAAAAGTCCAACTTGTTTCCTTTGTTGACTTGTCTGGGTCTTGTTTAGTTTAAAGTAATATTCCGGGTCATTTTGTTTCAGCAAAGTACTCGTTTCGCTCAAAATAAAATTGGGGACCATGATGATATACTAGTTAAAATATGCATAAAATACTTGAAAAGACTGGTAAACTCCCTCTTTCTTTCTTTCCTTGCTACATTGCGTAAGCAAGAAATATGCAAAGTTGACAAAGTGAATGTTCCAAGTTTCACTTCAACTTTTACCTTTCCTTCAAGTTGGACAAAAGGTTGCATGTGAGTTATTTCCTAGCTTATTTGAATAGTTTTATACTCGAGTATCGCTGATTGGGATAAAGACTATTTGGTTCATTTTGAGGTCCTCTTCCAATTATTTTAAAGTGGATGACATTTCAGTTTCCCTTAAACGCCCCCTTTACAGCAAAGAAGACATTCATGCAAACTGAAGTTTGCAAGAAAATGTCCTCGTTAAACGTCAAAGTTTAAGCCTGTAACATATCGACAGAACTTTAGTTCAATGTTGCTATTTTAGGAAGCACGTTCTCATATGCATATTTTCTGCTTTGATGATGATAAATATAAAAGCTTGATGCACAAAAATCTACCGATCTGGAAACTTTCTGTTTTTTGTTTGTTGCACTGTTTAATCAAAAAATCATGTGAAATCGATAAGTGGAATTTTCTAGGTACCTTTCACTCTAACCCTAATCTTTCATTCAACTTTGGAAATACGTTCTAGCTTTATGCTCGAGTTTCGCTGTTTTGGACAAAGCCTTGAACGATTTCTCTTCTGTATGCTAGTCCTACTCATTTTAAACCTGGCGAATTTCTCTTAAACGCCTCTTTATTTTAAATTGGGGTTTAAAATCATTTACAAATCGTTTACTGATTAAAATCATGAATGAAAGGACGCTTTAATTAAGTGCTCTTGTTGTTATTTAAATAGCGGATGTTATTAAATGTGATGAGTAAATTCTACAGTATGTGATAAATTATAGATAGTTTCATGACCATGAGTCAAATGACATGATAAGCATAATCAAACAATGAGAAGCAGACAAGAAATTACTTTAATTGACGATAAGATCATGTTTAATATCTTCTGCTAGCCGTGTTCCTTATTTCAGCTTTCCAGTTGCATCTCTAAACTACACATGTCATGACGTCAATTTAATTTCAAAGAAACTTCTAAAACATACACAGACTTTTACTTGAAAGAATTCTATAATTTGACAAAAAGGTAGGCAGGAAAGAGCCAATGCAATGGTACGTCTCACGATTCCCCAGTTCCTTGGTCTTTGTTGCTTTTCTATCTTCTATCTCCCTGCTTGCTCACTCTATTATCTATAGTCGAATGAGTCATAAGAATTACTTAGAACGCACTTGGAATTTGTCTTATGCTATCACGATTCTTGATTTGTGTGAGAAGTTTTGAAATACTTAATGAATTCCCTTGTTCTGTTCAAACTGCATTCTTTCCATCATAAAATACGACTTTTTATACAAACTGCACTAGTCATGTGAAGTAACGAAATCACTAAATAGTGATTGTGGTTTCATGATGTTAGATATTACAAGAACTTTTAAGCTTCTAAATTGGTAGGATGTGGTAAAAAAACAGTCTGCGTAGATTAATTGATTCCCATTTTATAAAATATGACATCATACAATACCAATATCATTAGCAAGAAGTTAGGGTTGTTTACGTGCTATCACTGGAGCTAATTTTGTCTAACCATCCACACATCTAATGTCTAATGTCACTGCAGTGATAATGGAACGTCGGTTTTTCGATTGAAATATTTTTTAATCTGTAAATTTAGCATTCACTCAGTACATACTCTTTATCAGAAGGCTGAAAACGAGCCATTTGTTTCAAATATTGATAGAAGACTTGAAGAAAACCTAAGCTCCGGCGCAGCCATTATTTTATAATTTGCGATGGATTATTTAATTTTACGGTAAAATTCCAAAATTTATAAATTCTCACTTTACTCCTGCCTGTGTGAGTTACGAAGCCATATCCCAACTTCCAGCGGAAGAAAGCTGAGGCAATAGACAAAGGAAAGAAAGCTCCCTTCCTTCCAATTTATTTCTGAGGAGGGGAGAAAGAGAAAGGCAAACAGGTATTCCCGTTGACTTCCCCGGAATTTCCCGAAACTCAGCTAGTGCACTGGACATGGGTGTATCAACGCATATGTTGTTGATAGAAGGGACAAGGCAGCACTTTCTCTTGAGTGGAACACCTCCTAGAAACGATTTAATATGCTCAATTTCCACTTTTCCCAGTAGCTCCACTTCATTGATACTCTAAAATTGGGAAAGGGTAGGGACAAAATTAGTTGTAATTAAATGTTTCCCAATCATTGTTAGTAACTTATTTTGTAAGGATCAGATATTTGCATGATATTTTCCATTCAATTTTGTAGAACTTTTTGACTCGTGAACTGGTGCTTGAACTGCTAAAGCTTGTTGTGAAACTTTTAAGTATGAAATCTCAAATTTTGCGAAATCTGATAGTTAGAAAACACGACATGTAATTGATCCACAAGGTTTAGTATGTTATAGGGGAACGCAATGCGTGCAATTTCTTTTGAACAAATGGCATTGAGGATCAAATTAAATGTAATTGGATCGAGTTAAATATCACGAAAACCTCAATTTAATCGGGAATTAATAACTCATACATATATTCCTGCATTAAAATGCGTGGCCGTGGTGTCTGGGTTGAAAATTGAAATGGTCGCATCCTAAAATTTACCTTCGTGTTGTGTGCGTTGTGTGTAAGTGAATTAAATGCGTTGCTTGACCTTCCATGTTCAGCAACATTGAACATGTTCCATTTAATATCAATTTAAATTAATCTTTTCTGAATAGATTAATCAGAGGAATGCAGCATGAGATGACTTGAGACATACTCTTTGTGACTGTACGTCAGTTGCGATTTGCAATCAGTTCCATTCACATCCAGTTAAATGTATTCAAAGGTGCTACACTAAACTCCAAATAATCTATGCATAAGGTCATAACAATAAACGGGAGCACAGACTGCACCAGTGGTACTGGGGTAAATGAATATCACTCTAGTAACTCGCATAAACGTCTAGCATCATCGGTCACCAGAAATGGAGGCTATCGAGAGAATGGGCAACCCTTTGGGGGAGTTCATGACAACAACAGTGAGAGTGATGAGGATGGTGGTGGGGCCGGGACATCGGAAATCACTCAGCTTAGAAATCGGATCCGCAACCAGAAAAAGAAGAAAATGGACTGGCGAAAGTTAGTGGCGTCCTTGTTGGGCTTCCTCATTCCTGTTATATTCCCAACCGTTCATATGTATATATTTACGAGTTTATGGGGTCACATGAAGGCCCCTGTAGATAAGAAGCAATGTAGTTGTTCATGTTGGGATACAGTTTTTAAAGGTAATCAATCACTATTTGTAAGTTGTCTCAAAATAGGAAGCCACATTAAGAATAACAACACCCACTTTTCATATTCATTTTACATTCTTCCTCTTCAGGTCCCTACGAAACCGGGGTCGCAGGATATAAACACGTGTATTTTAACAGTGATGGGAACACATTGAAAATGTGGGTAATCACAGTGCTTGGGGTGCTCTTCCTCTATGAAGCTTTCAAACGCCTTTTCTCCCTCTTGCTGAGCAAGAAGCTGAGGTGGTCGATGGGGATGCTGTTTTTGAGCTCGTTACACTCCCACTACTATGCCTGGTGGGGGCACTGGAACTACTGGAATGATGACTTTTATGCGATGTGGTACCACCAGGTCTTCTTCACCGTGACGGAGTTGATCTCGTCGATTTTGGTGCTGAACTATTTAGATGTAAGACGTGCTATTGAGCCGATCCCAATGTTCGTTGTCTGCAGCATTGCGGTCTTCCACACATTCTGTAGCGGTTGGGATCAGTTCGTGTTTACGGTTGTTCAGGGACAGGGGCAGTTGCATCAGGTTTGCCATGAGTTGAATTATTTTAATTTAGAAAACAAATTAGATTCCTGTCCTTTCATTACTCCTATTGTTATACCTCATTATCTCATTGGAATTTTTGCAGATTTTACGAGATGTGACGCTTATGGTGACGGACATTGTTCACGCAACGTTATCATTCCATGAAATTAGGATTTATGCCGTTCGAAAGAGAATGTCTTTGTTTTCAGTTCTCGCTAATCGCACCCATCTTGCCGTTATTCTCGTGGTCAACCTGGTCATGTACATTTGTGTACTACTTTTCCCATGAACTCGTCTTTTCTAATCTCGCGAGTTAGTGACATCTGTGCTAATTTCTAGAATGTATGAATACGGAACTAATACTATAGTGGTCAACACTCAGGAAATTGAAGCTTGAAGTAGCAGTTCCAAAAGTACAAAACAAACATTAGTGGTAAATGGCTAGGTTTCAAGACATCTCGACAATTACATATATATTGCCTAGAATCTGTAGTGATTAAACAACTTTAAAATACAGTTGCGTTCGATTTCTTGTGTTCAGTCAGATAGGCTTCCTCTTCCCACACTGTCGCAATAATATACCTTTAAGCTTTGGAGGATGCCTGATTTTTTAGCCGCTTAAAACCGCTTTAAAGTCTTAAATACTGATTTAAATAGTATGCAATTCCTTGGTAAGTGCTCAATTTGAAATGGACGAAAAACAAGAACATTACATTACATTCTATTGAGTAGAATTTGCTTCCTGTGCAATTAATCATGGCCTTTGTTATAGAGTTAGTTACTGTAGTTATTTTATTCTGAAGATTATTTAACAATTCCAGAACGTGATAAGATGACTCGTTGTAGTCACAACTCCAAAGTTGAATGATAAAACACCGACGCATTTTACCCCAATGAGTTCACGCAATTCTTTCACATTACTATGCATTACATTAATTATGAGCTAGATACATAAGGTTAGTCGTAGTCGATAGAATAACAACAAGCGAAACAATCAGCACCTTTTGCTTTCCTGTAAATATGTGCATTAACTATAACTAACCCACGTAAAGTCGTGCACTTTACGGCAGTGATCCGTTTTTTGAAACAGTGCTATCCAATTGGTTACTCGTAGGCTGTTAGGAAAGCAGCGCATTTAATTAAATTTATAGCTATCATAGAACTAACTTAATAATATAGGACTTGGTGCACATTTAGTGATCTAAACTAGTTTCAGATAGTTGGATAATCTGCAAATGAATTTAGCATGCAAAAATTTTAGATGGATTTTATAATTATATAAGTTTAAGCTAAATAAGGTGCAGGTAGATGAGTGATGTAGTCAAAGCCAAAAAATATTAACTTGAGCAGTTTTCTTAGAACTGGCCATTTAGGAATCAAGAACGGAGAAAATTCATATTCAATCAAGTAGAAATTAAATGTTTCCCATTTTCATACAAGTTTTACATGAGTATACTTTTAACTGGAAGATCTGAACATATATGTCGAGCTAACATGGTACAATCAAGCTAATTTAAATGTTTGAAACTCCACACTTTACAATGAAACTCAGAGTTTGCCTTCCTGATTTACTTCCTCTATTGAAAAAAAGATATACATATTTGAAGCTGACGATGAGGGGTAGTATGATATATGATATCGCATAGTCATTATTGTCAAGTGTCATATCCGGTTTCCAACAAAACTCTCTCTTTTATACTCACCCATGTAATAACAACCATGTAATTATATGAAAGCACATTTTATACTAAATTAACCGTTTCTGCGAAATTATATGGACTACAATTGAAGTTAATATAGTCTATATGTATCATGATCTGATTTTGTAATACTGATTTGAATTGGAGAGGGGGCTTTAAAATAACAATCTTTACAAAACTGTTGAATCTGTTTGTACGAGATTTTATATGTTTGAAAAAAAAACTGGAATAAATAAAGTAGCATAGAATGTTTATGAAAAACCTCTATGGGTAAACTAGATAATCATTTTGATTCCTTCATAACTTACTTGATCAGTTAAAAATCAATCTCACATGAAGTATTACTTTACTTAATATAACTCCATATCATAATGCCCCAAGTACATTATGCAGTAATCAAGCAAATACCGTAATACGAAGACAAGCCACCGCATACGTAACGCCGCATCCTAATTAGTATTTTGTAATTAACAAAAGCATATTAAATATCCCATCAAGGATAATGATCATTCTGCCTATGAACATTAGAGCGTGACTGATTAACTCCTCCAATTATGTGTATATTCATTCATAGATGGGACGGATTTTCCGCTTTTCAAACTCATAGTAAGAATGAGTGGATTTCCTTCAGAAATCCCAACCCATTCTCGTATTCGTATCATATCACAAGACAAGAGCGACATAAAACATATAATCTAGTTTTACATGCACGACTTTCACCTCCAGTACAACTTTGTCCTATTATTACTGCGTACCTTCTCGGATTTTAGATCCAGTCCGGCTGCTATAAACTCCCCGAGAAGATATTTTTGCATTGTAATCCGCAAGCCCCTCCGGATATCCACTCAACCTTATATCAGACCGGCTTTCACTTTTTAAGCTCTCACCATATATACTATCATAACATCATCATATATTATATTACGAAATCCGCATTCTCAACCTTCAGAAGAATAGAACCGGAAGCTTGGAGGAATTTTTGGTTCCGCTGCTGAAGGACTAATTTCCTCCAAGTTTTTTTTATACACATACATATTATAACTCATTTCCATTTTCTGTATTCTGGAGGAACTGGATATTCTCTTGGACTCAAGCCCACCATATCAATAAGGCACATACACCCACGTTGCTTTCATATCTAATTTCCTTATACATGTGGCTCGATTCCTGGATGGTTATTTGCTCATATTATGTTCCATAGTTGGAGGTCCTGTCTCCAATTTCATTAAAAATCCAAAAAATCCCCAGTCGAAACAGTCGAAACGGTTATCATCTTCATAGTCATAGCTGCTTTGTTTAATTTGTGCCAAAAATATTTTTTCATGATATGAATTTTACATGAATAAGGATGATGCAGAGAAACATGACTTGGATTGATTCCCATATTGCATACAGACATATTATGAAAAGTAACCGGAAGTCCATAGTCGGGTATAATCAATCATCGGAATTAACAGGATAGTCTGGTGACGCCATCACCTTTTTCCCTTTGTTACAATGGGGAGAAAAAAACCCTACCCCTTGACCTCTCATCATAGCTATGTGACAAAGAGAAAGCTGGAAAGTGAAAGTTGCAGATTTTTTTATTGCAGCATCAGCATACCCCAAATCCCAATCCAGTCCGAAAAAAAATCGCAAATCTGCCAAAACTTCTATAAAGGCGTCTTATATGGCTAAAGCAATGCAATGGCTCTTCTGGCACAGCCACAAAATCACCAAAAAAAAAACTGGCTTTACGCTGCTGAGCTGCCTATGCCCCTGCCTTGCGAAACTACCCAAATCACATTCTACATGCCAGGGCTGATATGAGGATGCTCATGGATGATGTATCATCTTGACCCATCCACTTTCCTCGTAATCATATGATACGATACTCAGTCCTTTTCTCACTACTGCTCTGTAACATTTAATGTAGTTTTAGTGCCTTCAGTGTTCCCAGTTAACTATAGTTAACTATATATCGTTAATGTACGCAAACTGAGAGGATTTTTAGCCAATCATTTGTGGTTTTTTAAAAAGTTACTTGAGGGGAGTGGAAGTGTGAATAATTTTGTTAATTAGGACTGGTTGTGACTGGTATTTCCTCTTTCACATTTCCACTATTGAAAATAAATAATGACTAATCAGTAGTTAATTTTAGCTGTGAAGCGTAAAAAGATGTTCAATGTGTGTGTAGTCGTGGAGGAATAAAGTTGGATGGAAAGTTGATTTCCAGATATTTAAATGAGTGATAATATACATTAATCAATGTAGTAAGTTTAGAAGCTAAAGTATTTATTTAATAAGTTAAATGAGGCAGAAATAGGTTGTAGCTAAGCTAGTTAATTGGACGATGAGTTTTTTGTACGATTCTGAGCAAATTGCATATTTGATATTAGCTGAATGCCAGTTGAGTTCGTGACCCTTTGTTTGGGTTAAGATAATATATGATTGTGCTTAAGCTAGGTTAAGCAATTAACAAAGGAAATATGCAGTTGGTTGACATGAATGAATGGGCAGTGCGCTAATTGATGTTTTTAACTACTTATTCACACCTAATTCCGCACTTTAATGATTATTATATAACCAAATGAGAAATTAAAATTGCATTAAAGACCATGAGAACTTTATTGTTATACAGTTGTTATTATTACTTACTCAGTTAGATTTCTTTTTTCTGTAACATTGATACTCAAGTGTAAGTATTATTATATATCATCGCAGGTGTGGAAGAGTTAAGTAATTTAAGGGTTTGGATGAGATAGCACTGTATTAACTCTCAGCGGCGTTGACAAGATTTCGCAAAGATGCAGCCAGGCGGAGGTAACCTTAAATTGTGCCAGCCCTGCGAAGGGCAACTCAGTAAATATACGAATGTGATGAAAGGTTGGCAGTATAGATGGTTTGTACTGAATCCTGATAAGGGGACTTTCGAATATTATGTGGTAAGATATGATGTGACGTTGTCATTAGTTAATTTTTGTGTATTTTTTATCTCTGATAATTATATTCGGATGAGGTCTAAGAATAATTAAATGGAATTATTTTTTGCTAATTGTTTTAGTCGGAAAGTGAAAAACAACAAACAAACCGACCTAGAGGTGCCTTGCACTTAGCTGGTGCTGTAATTTCTCCCAGCGAGGAGGATTCCCACACGTTTGTAGTTAACTCGGCGTCAGGGGACGTTTACAAGTTGCGGGCGGCGGACGCAAGGGAGCGACAGCTTTGGATTACCCGGCTCAGAATTGTTGCAGAGAGACACTCTCATGCCTTAGCACAAGTAGGTTTTAAATATGATATTTGGTATCGACATTACCATTACCCTTCCTGATATTTGTGGAAAATTAATGATTAAAATTATTTAAAAAAACATTTAGACTAACAGTCCATTAGTATCCCGAGAACATGGGTCCTCCACCGCGAGAATGGTTCCGACCAACCTATCCATTTTAGACGCTTTCGCCCAAGTTCAGGAGTGGCTACAAAAAGCGGAGGTATCCTGCCAGGATGTGGGAATTGCCATTGATCGCTTTCCAATCTCAGGTACATGATTAAAAAGATATTAAGTCGTATATAAACCTCAAACTCTTATCTTGGAACAGTAATTTCAATTTCGTTCTCTTTCCTCAGGTCCCGGCATCAAAAGCATTGACCCAGACCTGCTCATTCTGAAGGCGACTTCTCAAACAACCTTGGGGAATCTTCAGGAGTGCTTGTATGCTCTACAAATGCAGCAGAGGGCAACTGTCAAGGCGGAGATGCAAGCTAGTCAAGCTCATTCATCCTCATCCGCGCAATCTCACTCGTCTGGAGGTCACTCCCGTCAACCCATTCAAAGCTTCTCGTCCCCACCTACATTATCCAGTAGCACGCCGGTTACCCCAACCTCGTCGTCGTTCACTTCGTCACACAGGGCCTCGTCATCAGTCAGTAGCGCCGGAGGGAAATCAGTACACTTCTCTGGGAATTGACTGGCGCGATCCTTGCCTAGCGTTACTAATTTCTGCCATTCCCTAATTCTTATTTCCTGTCCTAATTCAGTGTTTCATGGCATCATTGTATGATGACTACTTTGTAATTCAAAACAACAACTGTTCATCAGTCATATAATTATTATTTAATTACAATATAAAAACAAAACTATACAAAGACAGTAGTTTAAAGGAATCATCAATCACTAAACCTTGTTACTCAATTTACATACATCACATTCACATCGAAAGTGACTTGACAACAACAAATATCTGTTCTGTTACACGTAAAAATTTTTACAAAAAAAAAAACATTTATATTTAAAAATTCTAAAAAAAAAACTCCTTTATATATATAGCGCGCAACTGATACTATATATATTTTTGTTTCGAAGTTCGAGTACATATTTATAGTATTTATATAGCATTTATCAAAGTACACGTGGTTTTGTGCTAAAATCAACAAATCTTTTCATTATCATCAATATAATTTAAAACGCATGAAAATCTCCCACACAAAATGTTTACTTTCATACATGTTGAAGGGAAATTGTAATAAAATCATGTTCTCGACATTTAACTACGAACAAGTTAAATCACTGGAGAAGAAGCTCAATTAAGTACAGACCATGGATATAAATTATTATTCATCCAATAATTATACATTTTCATAGTCATCCTGGTATTTTTTAACCTGCCCAGCAATCATAATCATAACTATATTTAGTATTCTTCAAATTCTTCCGCATTCTCTTTGTTTCCGCATTTCTCAGATTTGCAGAGAAATGATGGGATTTTGCTATTTATTTGGCATAGCGCCAGGATTTTTGGAACTCTTCGTTTGTCTCTCTTGGTACAAATAATTCAGATGGGTTGCCCGCGTGGTCGCACGTCAGTGTTTAGAATGCAGTGAAAAAAATCTGATGTAATAAATTCCGCAATAGTGAATAGTGAATAGAGAATGACCAGACTTGGAAGTAGAAGAGTGCACCCAACCCAAACACAATTTACGAAACAACAACATAAACATGGACAGATGATCGCATAAAACTTAATAGGATTCCAATGGTGCCTAAACTTTGTTCAAAGAATTGATTTCAAAGACGCTCCTAAAAAGATATCTATTGAAGAAAATTCTTGTAGACATTGATCGTTAATTAAAAAGGGAAAATAGTTCGGTTATAGCTGAAACATTTCAAAATCATTAAAAATTCAAGGAGGGGTTCCAATTCTAACATGATAAGCTGAAGCTCATATAAATTACTTGATAAGAATCAGAACTTGGTTATACAAGCTGAGGTGTTTTAGTCAGGACCACGTGATTATGATGTATGAAGGTGACCACTTTCGACGAAGTCGACAGCCCAGCATTGTTAAATCACGGACAATTAACTTTCTTATATAAAGTCAAAAGTCTAGTCATTATTTAAGTTTATTCGGGTGCACGGGTGAGGTGTAATATAAATCATATTTAAGGTTCAGTGTTCAAACGACGATAAATACTCATTTCATTTTGCATCTAAATATTGATCTCATCATCACTCACATCATCATAACTACCCTGTCATGAGTGATTCACAAAATACCGGTAACAACTCCAACGGTGTGGACACGACCCCTCAGGTTTTTAGATTTTATCAAAATTTAAATATGCGAAGTTATTTTTCGTAATTAGTATGTAAAATTTGGATGAATGATTAATTATGAGTTTATGTTAAAATGGGAGTGTTTTATGTTTTTGCAGTTTATGAATAGCATAGCTGACGAGTGCAATGAGTTAAAGAAGGCGTATGATGATTGTTTTAACGCCTGGTTTTCGGAAAAGTTCCTCCGGGGTGATAGGAATTTAACGAAATGTGACGTCCTGCTCCAGCTGTATACGGGATGCGTTAAGGTTAGATTAACTAATTCAAGTATGATACATGCTAAATATTTAATCAATGTAGAGCGCTTATTTATGATTGGATTTCGTTTGTTTCAGAATGCCATGAAAGTGAAAAGTATAGATGTGTCAGAGGTGGAGAAGGAACATTTGGGGACGCCGAATGAAAAGTTAAAGCCAAGTTAATTGAGTATAAAATGCAGTAATCAAGCATGTAAAAAAATTCCAAGAATTCTTTAGCGGTGATTACATTCTAGTTGAGAAGAGAATGATTTCTTAAAGGATAATGAATGTTTGCTTAATTAATCTGTAGCCAGTCATATGTAGTTAAATAGGTACATTTACTTTATAAATATAAGATTGCTATAATATTGTAATGAAATACAATTAGTTACACATGAAATAAAAATTACTTCTAACAACAAACAAACTATCCACCACTACACTATACTATACATCAGACTATGATTAAAAAATCAGCCTTTTTTATAAATAACATTTGAAGTCACTTTCATCTCGATACTTAAACTTGCACTTAAGTAAACTCCTTCATTTTGTCATGAGGATCTCAGACGATACAGTGGCACAAGATAACGTCAGTCGCATCACATTTTGATCACAATTACTTAATACAGATTATCATCAGTGTGCAACGTCAAAAAAATAGGATACGTCACATTTCTACAGACACCAGAATAAGTGCCTACAGCGCGATATTGTGCTTAAAGTGACGGGTTTGTGTCAGGGACTGGGCTTTGTCCGCTTTGTGCTTGAGATGCGCAGTCTTTGGATTTAAAGAGACTTTCGCCTAAATGGACTTTTGACCCTGCTGAAGCTGCAAATTCAAAGTCTAATGGGGCTTCGAATAAAAGAACAATGGTTGAGCCTAAGTTGAACTCTCCAAAGTTATCCCCCTTTCCTACCGATAGAGGTTTGTTGAACTTTTTGTCTACGTGGGTGTTCTTCTTTAGTCCCCATTGGTTAGTTGTTAATTCCTATGTACATTCGAAAACAGCATTAATTCTGATTAATAACTAAGAACGATAGCAATATACCAGCATTATTTTAAGTAGTCTTTTGATGTAAGCTAAAATTACCTTGTCTTCGTACACTTTAATTGAGCCTACATTAGTAGCACCTACGGCAGTATATGAGAAAAATCCATGTTCCCATTCTCCTACGTAAACCGCTCTTTCATTTAAACTGAACAGGCCAGCAATCCATTTGGCAACAACTGGGTTAACGCTGAGTAGCTCACCTGCGATTAACAGAAACGATTAATAAAAGCCAACAGCAACTTAAATAAGTATGATACGACATAAAAACTAAACATGATATAGGTCGTACCGGCAAAATGTCTGCGAAAATTGACATTCCATTGTACTGGAGAATGAAACCTATGATAATCTCCAGGAGCCAAGTAGATAACACAGTGATATAGAGCCGTATTCTTATTCTTCAACAAGTCGGTACAATATTGCTGCTTATCGACGTCCACCGGTTCCACGGCTTGATTGTTATTATTGTGACTCCAGGTTTGAGGACCCAAAAAGGTCGGAAGCGAATATGAAACTCCCTTGACTTGTTCCACATTCCCGTACTCTACCCTTCCACATTGTAAAAGCGTTCCATCAACTGGAGACACCTATATCAAACGGCATAAAAATCATTACTTTTAACTTTACACAAAACTTTAAAACCAATTTCTTTTCATTGAAGTAATTAACAGCAACTCACCACTGGACTGTGACAACAAATAGGGCGAACACCAGATTTCAAACTACGGCGAAAGAACTCTCCCAAATTATTGTACTGATTCAAATCCTCAATTTCGGCTTCATATACGTTGCAGTGAAATGCTTCGGCATACCTGTTGACATAAATAAATATAATAACAATTTATCAAAATTATCCATAAATGGAACTAAACAAACAAATTTATAATTAGAATATGATATAATATGTTATCATAATCATACCATGTGTACAGAGGGGACCTAGCCCATATCGGAAGGTTAATGCTATGAACCCAACCCCATGCCCTCGAAAAAGCTCGTAATGGCACCATACGATAACAGGTGACCTGAAAGGGAGTAAGCATTTTCGTTACTTGATTAGTCGTCAATTAAGAGTTAAACTAAAGTGGCTTAATTTCATTCATCTTTCACACACACATACACACATATATAGAAAGGACTGCCCGAAATAAATTAGTTCTTATCTCCATCCAAAGACACCCATATGTACAAATACAATATAAGAAACGTTTAATTATCTTTTTCTTGGACTAACCTCCCAGTCTTTGGCCAGTTGAACACCAACAGCATTATTTGGATCTACAGTGCGTCTCACCACACGTCTGTAATGTTGATAAGCCAAAAGGGCAAAACCCACACCAATCGGGATTGGAGTCCATTTCAATGTCATGAAATAATTCTGGAGGCGTCCCTGCTGTCGCTGCTGGTAGTGACGATAGGTCTTCTGACTCTTATCAGTTGCTTGATGTTTCTCTTGACGACGCTGCTGCCGGGAGTCTTGTTTCTGCTCCCCGTCCTCCTCTGCATATTTCCTTTTGAAGGAGGACACTTTAAAGTGAAACAATAAAAAGGGCTTAAGTGTGAGGCATTAGTTATTTACAAAGACATAAAGAGCCATTAACCATTAATTACATCAAGTACTTGGAGCCTTAAGTTTCGCATAATTACATTTATGACATTTTCTTAATCAAATATGAAGCACCTACGTAATCGCGCAAGCCGGAGACAACTGTCATAGACCAGTTTCCATGTCTGCAACACCGTATACTTGCAAATCATGGGCAATGTCAGGATCATGCTGCTAACATAGTCTTTGTTGGGAACATGAATTTTGACGCTAACGCTATTCCCCAAATTGAAAACATTTAGGATGTTGGAAGCTACTGAAAAATTGAAGATTCTCATCCAGAAATGGGAAAGATAGTATTTGGAATTTAATGCTAAGTAAGAGCTTCTGCTTTTGTCAAGCTTATGAGCTGAATGGAGCTGGATTTGAGTATTATTCATTTTTTTGCGTTTGAAAAATATAAAAACGAAATCCCTTCTACCTCGTAAATTGCAAATTACTTATAAAAAATGAATAAGGGATTTAAATAAAACTTTTTTGAAAAAATTAAGACAATTCTCAGGAGGACTCTTGAAGCCGATGTGTTCTCCGGGAGACGTCAAATCTCAAAAAAGGACTGTTGCTTCGACTCTCTCGCGTTTATATATTCCCAAGTGGGGAAAAAGGATGTGAGAATGATTTATCTTATCTTTTGAGCATTTCAACTTGCTCTTTGCTCCATGATTTGTTATTAATAGTAAATTGAGTTCAATGTTGGGTTTACTCAAACAGCTTATTTTTCAGCATCTCAACCTGCATCGCCTTCATCTCTCAGAATAAATCCTTATATTCTGATCCACATGCATTCCAAATCACACTTGAATGCATACCATACTTAATGGAGGAATGAAAATTAATGTCAATAATATTATTGACTATTAAACTAGCTTATTATTTCCTATCACACCAATACTGACATCATTTATAACAACCCTCATTCATCGATTATGCTGACATACGAACCCCAGAACATTCCCCATATATTCAAGAAGTATTGGTGACAACATCAATACGCTTTTGCTCAAACAAATAAACTCTCTGTTCATTATAAAAAAAATTCCCTGGCTATTAACTTGAAACTGATATGGAATATCTGTGAACTGCTGACCATCTGAGGATATCTGATGGGAAATTGCAGCAGGCGTTTCAATAAAATTTAGTGAAAAAAATGACTCATTTCAGTTAATTTACGTACAAGGATATTATTCAGTTTTAAATGTCGACTCCAATGTCGAGTACAGTACAATCCTGACAAAAGTCATACTTAAAAAAAAGATGGAAAGTTTTTTCTTCCATTAAGTTAGCCATGAATGATGAATACAGAAAGAGACACACTTCACACATATGCCTATATATATTGCACATATAGAGTGACAATGAAAGACATTGACTGGAATGGAATTTAACTATAATTATAACTAGTTGGAATTTGATAGTTATACTGATATACCTTATATCTGCTTAATATACGTATATAACTAACTGACATAATTATATAAAAAAATTTCAACAAAAATTTCAGATGAGATGATGAACCGGATCTTGAATCGTTTCAACTGCGCATAATCACATGCATAATTATGTCATATATATAGCGATGTATAGCAAGATATAGAGATAACTATAATTACTTGATTTTAACTAGTCGGCATGTGGGGTGATGAAGGTAACGGAACACTAATATAAATACGGAATTAGCTAAGTTGCATTAGCATCCTGGTTCGTTCTGGATATTTTAACATGTGGCTGCTCTTAACTTAAAGTGTAAAGAACTAAAACTTACTTATTGGTAAAGAAGGTCGATCTATGTGGCATGTGGCAACCCTTGACACTTTAAACTCGAGAGTTTGTAATTGTAATTATGGGAAAATAACTGAAAGACTTACTGTTTGGTCAACATGAGCGAGTTGGGAAGAACGGAACAGATGATGTGATGACGACCAAGAACAGATTCCTCCTTGTTGAGCGGCTGCAAATAAACTGACTGAAAGTGGCTTGGAGAGATGGGGAGCATGTGCTCGGCATGCACTTTTCAGCCCATCTGGGAAGACTCTGCGGCTGATTTCACTGGATCGTGTGGTGGCGGAGAAGGAGTGGGTTGTTGGGTTTCTTCATGATGCGAAATTCTAACACACTTCGCTAACTTCTGTGTCAAGTTAGGTTATAAATGGATGGGTTTTGGACGGATAAGATATAAAATGGTATGTTGTGAATGAATGAATGATATGATTGATTACTAACAGAGGCTTACAGTTAAAGAATGAGGAATAATATTATTGTTGCTTAATATAATTTTTTCTGGGATTATTCTCGCAAAATCGCAATAAAAATGCTTCCACAAGTTATCAAGCTTTTGAAGCTGCTAATAATATCCTGATTTTGGCATAATTAATTTAAATATACCAATTGAACTTGAAAAAATATGGACATATCTAATATGGTTACATGAAAGGTTTTTAAAATTAATATCCGGAGTGTTGTAGTGATCATAAATGGTTTTAATTAATCAGATTTTAGCAAATGACGTAAATGGCAGTGCTTTGACTTTGACGTAGTTAATTACGGAGGATGGAAAAATCTGGATAGGAATCATGGAAAATGTGTCAGTACGGATTAGTCAACCATTCGTGATCTTCATGAAAAACTATGCACTTTTGTTAAATACTGAAAAGGATGTCGGTATTTAGGTCATGAAAACACCAAAAGTTAAGGTGGTTACAAATTATGATCAAGAGCGGTCATCAATATCACAATATTATGATTCGACCAGTGTCGGATTGAGGACACTGGAAACATTTCATGCAAGGTGGCTCCTTCTACTCCAAACTAAATTAGCCGTATGTGATTGATAACTTGATGTATTTTGTTTATGCATGTATTAGTCGTAGTGGTGGCGTTTACGGTTAAGCGGCATCATGTGTCGACGAAGAATCCTGATCATTGATCATATTATTCATATTTATGTAACTAATGGTCACATAACGTTGAGATTATCGAATGTATTTTTAATAACTGGCTAATCAGAAGAACTGACTGATAGTATCTTAAAATCTTGACTTGCAATAGGTGTCATGATTGATGCATTACTTGCAATGCTAATTCCGGTTTCAAAGTTTAGTTAATCCCTACAGATTTATTTCACAGGGAGGTTGTAGCTATCACATCAGCCCACTAGGATAATCGCAAATTGGATAGCGATATTGTCAAGCAGTCCTAGTCCAGGCAAATCAAATTATATGATTAATGAATTAAAAGTGCATAAACAGGCATTGATCCTACAATTGTAGAACATGATGCTTGGAAGTCGCAAACCAAAGGTGCAAGTTGGATATATATGTAAAATATTTATTTTCTGTCCATTTTACTATAAGAAATCAAATTGAGTGCAAATGATCAAACCATTTTAGATAAGAACGTAGCCAGTTTTGAGATAAAAAAAACTGGGAAAAAATGTAATTTCAGTTTGTTACATGATTAAAAGACAATTACTGTTACTATATTTAATGGCTAACATAAAATATTATGTAATTTGCAAGGCATTCATCTCACCCCCATTGCATATGTATATTTAAATGAAAATTGTGAACATCAACATTATAGTCAATCTCTTAAAAAACCGGCTATAGTTTTTTGGTAGTTAATCACGCGGTTTTTTAAATTTAAAAAAATTTAATTGTTAAAACAACAGTTTACATAGTAAAGAATTTTCTAGTATTTACATACGAAATCTGCGATACATTTTCGATATGATTATCTTACGGAATTTCTATTGCACCAATACATCTTCTCACTATTTTGAGAATGTCAGAATTCAATCAAAGAGAATGTCGTGGTAAATATAAGTATTACTTACTAAATGAATATTTAACTCATTGAAACTACCTATAACACCGAAAGTGAAGATTAATTTAGCGGTATAAATATACAAATGATCTGAGATAATTTGAGTCGGAAGTGTTATTTCCATGAAAGTAAAATACATAAAGGAATAGAATAGCTCTCTAGTATAATTAGTCACCGTAACTCAAACTGCAAAACATAACTATTATCAGATACAAGTATTAATAATTAACGCTGAGCTAGTATACTAATTAATACTAAACGAGGTTTAGTAAACGTTAAATCATAATTACATAAATTCACTGAAAGTTTGTGTTTAGTGAAAAACGGAACAATTACTTCCGACAGGTCATCTCTTTAGTCATCCAAGTCCGAATGATTTAAAAGCACAGTCTTCGAGTCGCCAGTCTGGAGATCAGTAATTAATTTCTGAAAAGAAATCAAAATAATAATATACAACTTAATGAACTAACATTTCACCATCTTTTTAAATCACTTCCCATGCAATCACTAATAGGAAATTATGATAATCCAGTCATTTAAAAGAAAGTCTCAAAATACCCCAAACAGCTTCTTTCTCCTGTTTTCCCTCCGTCTCATCATAAAACAGCAACAAAGACTTATCAGACTGAAGAATGAGAGGAAGCAAGCCAGCATGAAAATGGGGACGACAAATTCAGCTCTTCGAATTCCCTGCAAAACATTTTGATGCACCATTTACGCCACTTTAATCATTTAAGTTCAATGTTGTACATTGTTTGATAATTTTTTTTATCACAAATCATACCATAATATCCTCCATATTCTTCTCGAGATTTCTCATCGCCTCTGCAAACTTTTCCTTCATCTCTTCAACATCCACGTCACTGACTCCGAAGCCCGTTGCATTCCTCGAATTTGACATGGTGCCGTTAGCGGAATCCGTCGAATTTCCAGAGTTCTCAATGTCACTTTCACCAGATGACTGCTTATCACCTGAACCATCACCACCTATTTCGGAATTATCGTGAGTGTGTTGATGGGAGCTTGTATTATTCTGTCCAAGATTCTCTCCAGAATTACTGTTCTCTTCGGAAGATGTTCCTTCATTTCCATGTGCGTTTGATCCTCCCTCAACATCATGATTAGAGGTGGAGGTCGACAAGGGTGTGGATGAGTCACCGGCAGTTGTTTCCATATGGCTAGTGATCTCACTCGCCGTGTCAAACCATAGCTGGCCAAATGTCGACTTAATTCCATCTGAGAAGAACATTGACGCGGTGAGTGTGGCGACGCCAGCCAGGATTAAGAGGATTACTAGGACGATCAATGAAACGATACAGGCATAGTGAAACGTGGTTCCTTGTCCTTTATCACGAATATGATGATGAAAGTCGTCTCTGTCCCCTTGTGGAAGGATGGAGTACTCTCGTTTCAGCGTTATAGTCATGGTTTTTTATAATTAAAATAAGTTCTAACTTATTAGGAAGTTAATTTTGGGCTAGTTCACATTAAATTCACATACGTATTTAATTTTATTCACTTGTCACATCACAAGTTTGGGAACAAATATTCACATTTTGGTAGCCATTTAATACGTCCTACTCCAATCTTTCTGTTCTGTATACTAGTACAGTCGTATAATCTTTAATGGCGGTGTTGGCGCACCTGGAAACTCTCCTGTCATGATCAGAATCTGCTTGATAAATAATCATATCATTTATATCCATCCCTTCCGTCTGTGAAAATCATATCCGTTAGAACAAATAGAGAAAATGAATTGAGCTACATGCAGCCATTGTTTATCTAGCGTTTTTATATTCCTTATGCACTTTCCGGCCACCTAATGCCATGTCATTTATCGACTGCCAAATGGGGTACGTGTGACTGTCTCATAATTATCGAGATAAATCTCGATAACATGGATAGTTAGATACCATATAAAAGTTTGTCACTATAGTACTTATAAATATATGAGTACAATAGGAGGGAGGAGGAAGGTTCCTCCAACTCATGTTATTGTTAAATAGCAATATGCCAAGCTTTACAATTGCAAGGGTTAATCAAATATAATATGGATGAATTATTGTAACGTTTAGGGAAAATAGCATGGAACAACTGGAACTGAACTGAACTCTTTCAAATTTGTATGCTTCACTAACGTAAAAGGGAAGGAATGTTAACGCTTTGCATAGTCGCCTTTTTCTATTCGGAGCGAGCAAAACATTTACTTTGCGGTTAAAGCTTGTATGTTTACCGCATGTATGCCTTTTTTTCAGTCCCAAATATTTAGGAATTATAGAAGCTTTAAAACATGCTGGTTGTGGTTAAATAAGTATGATTAAATACGGTTATTAGAAAAATAGAGTAGGGACATAAAACTGTACTCAAAGGTTTTGTTTTCTCTTTGTAAGTTCCATTACTGTTGTTTGTGAACTTACGTTAGGCATCTGTATGTATTTGTAAGTTCAGAAGTATTTTCCTAACAAAAGTGACGGATTTGTACCTCAGTAATTGTTAATAAAATGATGACCGACTGGCAAAGATGCCTGGCCCACGTCGAATAAATGCAATGAAGAATTAGGGACGTTATGCAATATACATACAATTATTGCTGTATCATTAGTTCCCCTCAGTGAATGGTAACTATGTCTTCTTAATGAAGTCACTGTATTTTTTAACACATGTACTTATTATCGTGGTTTTTATATCATGTGTGTGTAGTAAGTAATTGCACATACTGGAAGGGGCCAGAAATTGATATAATCTGAGATAAGTACGATTATTATTGGTAGCTAGCTTACGATAACTATGGTACGACAAAGTCATAGAAAATTAGAAAAAAGATATTGAATCTAACAAACAGACACAAAGACTGGTGATGGTAAATGAAAAAACTTTGTCTCTGTTCCTCTCTCTTCATTAGCACAGCGTCGTTCTTGGTTGCTATTCCATGTCTGAGAATGAAATTGAGGGTAGATGTCGGTCACACTTAGTAAATGCGTTGCGCTCCAGCGAACACTTGTGCTCGCAGATGTTACTGCCAGGCTTTCAGGTAGAGCGCCAGATTCACTGGAATTGAATGGAATGGTTCTGGCTGTAAATGACTGAAATGTCTTCAAAATGAATGATTGTGATGATTATGATTATACACATTTTTACAACTCGCATTTTACATGAGTCAGCGGGATGCAGGTAGCCCATGTAGGTATTTTATAAAAATGACTGTAATTAACAAATTGTACACGGCAAGATTTTTTTTAGCAATCTGTATGTTGATTTAGGTTATGTTTAACAATCCTTTTATTCACTTCTCTACTCGGTTGATCGGCACACTTACACTTAGAACGGAACGTAGATACATGTACTTTCTCTTTATTAAAGAATAACACAAGATGATCTAGACAACTATAATAATTTATATGCATACATTGTATTTTCTTTATTACTTATATAAATTGATCTTGTATGTATGATGTATCGTAAGTTGGATTTGATGACCGATGCTGTTATCGATAAACGCAGGCGGTATTTAATGATGTACATCTTTTACTAGCCTAACTTTTAAATAAAATGGTATTAAGAATAATGTATAAATTCTAAATCCAACGTTTCCTCCACCCACTGGTTCACATTTTATCAACTAATGGTTGTAATATATTCTATCTGTAATTCAATAAATCGCAATGTCATAAGTCATCACTCATCATGTAAATATATATATAAGCTTTATAAAGATGTCACAGACCAGTTGGACATATGTAGTTTAAATGCATAATCTCCTATCCAGAGAACAGTTCCCAACGCAATAGTTAACATCTACTGTAGTCAATTAACATTGTCAACTTAAAAATTATTGAACCCCTCCGTATATATCTTTCGTCACAGAGTTTGAATTGTTCCAGAAAAAAAGGGCACTGCAAACCGTTACAAATAAGCAGCTCTGCATCTTTATATCTTCTGACTTAGAATCCTGTATTTTCGGGGCATTACAAATTAATCGGGTTTCATACATGACTTATTTATCTACTCTAGACAGAGAACCGCGGATAACACATTTCTTAGCTGACAAGCAATGTTACACGTTTTCCGTTGGATTTAGATAGGTGTAAGGAAGAAACTTAAAGTGATATATGTAGTCTTCAACCATTCTAAACTGACATTGACTAAAACAGTAGAAAAAACAGCTAAAACTTTTGAAAGGATGCAAACATGACAGAAGAGGAGCAAACGTTAAAATAAATTACACAGTTAAAAATATAATCTAGCTGTTCCTAACAAACGTATTCCTAAGCTTAAAGAAAAAAATCAAAAAACTCACATCGGAAAATTACACATAGCTATATAGTTGGAACCCTTAAAAAAGTTGTACTGATCATTTAGCGATTGATCTACACGTTTACATATATTTCAGATACGATGTTCATGTCCATGCGCCATTGATCGTGTTCCGAAGAAACAGATAGGTTTTTAACTGACAATGACATTAAGTAAGCGTAAAGGCGTAGTAATCGTTAAGAAATTAAAAACTACTAACAATATTCACCCATATTACAAATTAACACATGATAACTTTATACCGCTACTCAACTAACAGAAATTCTTTATTACAATCTATTAACAACTAACTATAGCAAACATCTACATTGTTTGTATTGGAGCATGTGGAAATGTTGGACGGTCGAGTTAAAGATTCCATTTGAGATGGATATATTTTTTTTGCAAAAAATCTCCAAATTCCCAACCAAACCAACATGCATCACATCACTCCAACACTATTATAGCACCACTTTTTCATAAATCCATAATTGTTCCATAATTGAAGTAATTTCAGGTTCTATCATAACAACTTAAACTAAACTAGCTCAAAACGAATACTTTCACCTAGCTGAGACAAATGGTAAAGACGATGCCCACGGCCCAATCATTGTTTCCTTATCATATAAGTACTACAAAACATCAAATTAGTTAGCAGGTGTAACACATTCATTAAAAGTGTCAATTCGTTACTCACATCAAGTCATAAATTTTTCCCTTTACTACTACTATGTTCACATTTAAGTCCAATCAATCAACACATCCCCATTATTATGAAGGCATTTGGTTCATCAAATCTTAACTCTCCCACAATTAAGGTGAGCCAAGTGACATTTCTATCACAGACAATTAAAATGTAGTGAATATATTCCTCCGGACAATGTATATTATCATTTGAAAAAAAAAGATCCCTTTACTTCACTTAGTAAAACTACTACCTTGTTTCTATATTTATAGTATAGTATATGTTGTACACATTTACATTTAGAAATTAGCGGTTTTCTCTTATTGGAAACTGTTACATCTACATTTTTTTCCTGGTAGTTAGAGATTTGTCAATGTATCAAAGGAAATATATATCAATACTGTACGAGAGAATAAACTAATAAAAAAAAATCAAAGTACGTTTGTAGCATTTTATAGAGTTTTGTTGTCGAAGAACAAAAAATAAAACGTGAGGCAACTTGTGAATTGTGAGGTTACACAATTTGCGACGAATCTTGATATCTCTAATATAACATCATCATCATCATTACAACAAATAGCTAAATGTATTAGTTGATATTATATGAATATGATAATCCCGAGTTTTATCATTAAATGGATATCAAAAACGGTAGTCATCATTTACTATAGGATTCTTTTGTGACTTTAATATCATTTTAGATAAAAGGATCGAAATCTTGATATTCGACGGTGATAAGTTGATAAGCATAATGCTCTGCTCTATAAAATTTGACTTTCCATGATTTAATCACAACGTTCCCAATACTACTTTTTGTGTCTGAGAAGTACTCTTTTTTTTAAACAGCTATACAATTAGTGTAGTGTGATGATGATGACTAACTCCCTGCTTTTCACTTTCTTGAGATCCATCAGAAGGGAGTTGGGCTCATCTCATTAGACCTGAGAGATTGTAATGCATTTTTACAATTGTTCTCAAATGTAGGATCTTTATTATGACATGTCATCTTTTCCCTTGAAACATATTATGCGAAATTATAAGTTGGTTTCAAACCATGAGGATTATGCTTAAACAAAATAGTAATGTTAGGATTACTAGGGTTGAGTAATATGAAGAGTGGATTGCAATGATTGCATTGTATAATTGTATTGCTACCGTATTATCCAAGCAACTGACAGCTTTCCCGCCTAACCTGTTTGTTAGCTACCAAATTAATGAATAGCCACATATCGACAAGACAAATTGAAAGAAATCAAAAGTGATAATGATTATATAACTAAAACTATGACTGTTTTTTTATGATATGGTTAAATGGTTCATCATTCTGTCCACTCCTATAGCTAAGCAACTGCAACTGCCATAAATCAAATCATGATATCAAACATATATCCTCAGTTGCTCTCGGTGAAACGAAATTTGCAAAGAAATACCCTCCAAGAGAAATACATGTACGATCTGCTCTGCTCTAATTGATTTTTTTCTTTGCCTTTCAATTTATAAGGCACAAACTAACTCATATGTTAAGTGCTAAACCATATTCGTAGATGAGTACACTCGCGAATTTTTCACCACCACTTTTAGGGTATAAGTTCACTATAAAGTGTTGCACTATATATGACTACATAAGGTTAGCAGAAGAATATAAACTGACGTGATTGGTAAACTATTTGTTCGACTTCAATGGAAGTCATAAAAACTAAGCGATGCATAAAATAGATCAAGTTAACCACGTCAAGGTGACAAAAGGTAACAACATACCACACATCCTGCATTGAGAGGAGCATGCTCCTCACTGTCATTGCACTACAGTACAATAAAATGTCAAATGGGTTGGCCAGAATTAAAAAAAATTTGTGTAGTTTTCTTTTGTAGGGGACGAATATTATCGAATGTAAAGGGATTATTGGTTAACAGTTTGGTTTGGTGCGATGTTATATATTCTATTGGAAAAGAATGGAGAATTAGCAGACTAAAGTGAAACACTTTCTGGTTGCGTGGTCATATAAAACCGAGTCACTCTCAATCGAAAAATCTTGATCCACTGAACATATAGAAAGAGAAAGGTTTAAATAAGATAAGGAATTTGAGACGCGATAAGGGAACTTTACAGAAGGTACGTATCTGTAGTTTGACACAAAAACACTGAAACCAAAGTTACTCGAAGAAAATCAGCCTGATTAAATGGCTCGTAAAAGGTCCTAAAGTTCACGGAACAGAGCTTATACCTGGAACACCATTCGAAAGGCAGTAATGTGAAGCAAAGTGGATGCAATAAACATTGCATGAAGAATGGTGATCCTGAGCAAATCCAGGTGTAAGGTCTTATCTCTCGAAGCTATCTGGTTTCTTTCCTCTTCCGATAACGGTTCGTAAATACAGTCGTCATCGTCCAGGCTAGAAAGCTCCTCCTCAAGCTCCATTGCAGTTCTTTCAGCAGAGTTTTTTATTATTGGAGTTGAAGAATACTTAAGGGGGCACTCAATGCTGTCATCAAATATTTTTGAGGGAGGGCGAGCATCATCTACATCGCGATCGGAGCTAGAAGAATTCCTAGCCATACTGTTAGTATTGATACCACTATCACTGAAATTGTCGTCTTTTGACGACCGATTGATGTCTAATTTTGCAAACTTTGGATCCCAAACACCGGTTTTGTAGTAATGACCCAGGATGTTGTTCTTCTCAATGTAAATGTTGTACAACCATGCCTGCATTTCTTCAGGTTTGTCGTGGGGAACCTTTACCATAAAATATGCATCAATGTTAAATCAACGTGGGCTCATGACTACTTTGCAAATATTTAATGTAACAGTTATCAGCTACTAAAGTACCTCGTTGATTGGATAGATTTTGTAATGCATTCGCACTTGGCATGGTGGAACGTTACCGGTGATCACACTCCCTAAATCTAGCGGCTCGCCTTCGGAGTAGGCAATCGTCATATCAATTATGTATTTTAATTTTCCAACATCGTTTCGCTCACCGGACCCTGTAAAGACAAAAAAGCATTTTGGGTGTGAAAGTCAGACAAACATAATTGTTAATTGTGTCATGCCATTTGTTTATTTACCGAGGGATGAAGAAGACAAGGTAGCTTCTTTCACTTCGGCAGGGGCAAGCGTGTTAATTATTGTCTGAAGTGCTCCTAATCGTGGCAGCGTAACGTAGTCCAAATTAGGTAAATTCATTTTCGAAGCATATCTGTAGGTGAGCCAGGAAAGTTATCAGTATTACAAACCAGAGCAAACTACCTAAATGGTTAATGAAAATCCAAAGTAGTTATCAAATCGTGATACATACCGTTTGCTAGCATCTTTTCGTTTACGAAGAAATCCACCCTCGGGAAATAACACCAACCATTTTCGCCTTTTAGGTAAAAATTTTGTTTTAAGGTAATTTTCTAAATCCTTCAGGGAGGCATCCCTCTTATCTCGCCCCTATTTAATTCAATAATGATAATTAATACAAATGGAAACGGGAAAGCTATTATTTGCAACTTAAAAAATTCCAAGAACACTCCATCAAATCCCTTACGGCGTTAATGAAAAAGTCCCCATGAAGGGTGGACACAATTCCAAAATTTGTGTATTGGAAAACAGCGTCCATAATCCAATTTAGCTTTTCCAGCAATCCCCCTCTAGCACAGAAGGCATACATTAGTAGAGGTACATCACTGGTGGATTGGTGGTTAACGAGAACCAGCGTCTCTTCCTTTAACAAACTCTCAATAGTATCACCCGTCTCGACAACTGTAACAGGAGATATTAATCAAGTTAAATTATTATAGTCCTACAAAACAATTTCTAACAAGCCTAACATGAAATCATATCTATTTGAAGCTCACTATAATATCCAGCTGAATAACTCCAGTAAGCGACCATTGTCAACAGCCATTGGAAAAATTGGCCCTCGATCCTCCAGTACAATTCTGGGCTCACTAGGTAAAGGGGTTGTAGTAGTAAGCACCACACGACATAGGTCGGTATACAGTACAAATTATTAATTAGGACTGCAATAGTCCTGTATAAAGTGCGCCACATTTTCTTCAGCCTAAACAAAAACATGAATAATATTGTATTTAGTACAACTTCTTTGTTAAAATGTTAATTGTCCAGTTTGGCAATTAATTATTACTGCCATTTCTGTTTTTTTTGGCAAGGTTTTCGAATTAAATTTCTAAAAGTGTCTTAGATAAATTACACATACCTTTCCATAATTGTTTTACTTCTCCCTAAACTATCCTTCTTGCACCCACCAGGTAACTTGACTAATTAGCGTATAGCATAAAACCTATACTAACTTGGACATCCACGCCAATTAACTTTTATCATCCGCAGCGTTAATTCCAACAGAGCTTGCTCCGAGTTTGGAATTGAAATTAAAAGTAAAAAAATAATAATCACAAGTGCCAAACGACTTTAACTTGTGTTCACTTTTTAATCAACTGTACCCACTAATCATACATTATCAATGATCCACTCAATCAACATCATAATCATCTATGAAAAAACCTGTCCACTCCCAGCTCAACTCCCAAAACGTCCTGCGTCACAATAACAAAATCTTCACCTTTAAACCCACAGAGCCCACTTATGACCGCTTATCCAGCCTAGCCATCTTCCAGATAACATGACTTTTTACATACAAATTCTGTAATTATTCTTATTCATCACTTTTACTAGTTTAGTCTCCACATCTCCCAGCTAGCATTTAATATCAATTATCAATATTATCATCATTTGCCACTTGACATGAAGACTTGATGCGATCTATGCTTGTGCAAAAGAAAATCATACATTCAACAACCTAACCAACGCCTCTCCTTTAAAAAAAAACTCAACATTGTAACTAACATTTATAACAAATTTGATAACCGATGATAAGACATGTTATGCTATGCTCAACTCAATTCATTTCATCATCAACATTAACATAGTTACTGGATTGGCCTTAGCTAGGATTCCTCAATAGGACGAGAATAGCTCAATCATTTCAGCCAAACATTTAACTTTTTTGCTTTAATTTTTTCTCACACTTCAATCATCAATGACATGACTAATGACAAGGAGCATTCCTCTCTCCACTCTGCTAAATGTCTCACTCAACTGGCTACAACAACATGTTTAGCTTCAAGTTCAATTCCAATGTTATTCCAGTCATATGCCAATCTAATCTAATCAATCGGCATATATTGCAATTCGCAATAACTTCTTTTTGCACTATCAAAACTATTGACTTGTGCAACTCCGCAGTCAAATCAAGGCTGCTTCTTCTTGCAAAGCGATGGCTTGAATATGCAATTTCGCCCCATGCTCTCGATCACTCCAGCGAATATCGGTGCTCGGTCTGCTCGCTCCCCAAGCGTAGTTAAAAACCTTTTTTATGTGTAAATGCACTCGTCAATGGAAAAGCGAACGGATCTCATGCTGGATCTTTTTTGTTGACGCGGATTTTTAAAAAACCGATAAAAAAAGTATTATAATCGGTGACTATAATCAATCACTTTAGTAAACTATGATAGCAGCGCCGAAGTTCCCTTTCATAATTCATTGGGAGAGGATGATGAAAATGATATCTGCTCTCAGCCTGATACACTTTTGCACTTTGAGCCATATGATCCTCCTGCATAAGGAATGAACATGGAGCCAGAAGAACCAGCAAAGCTTATGGACATGGAATATAGGGATGTTTATGGAGGATGGTGGTGGTGGTAGGTGGTGAATTTGTGAATATCGTGTTTTTTTGGACTTTTCAGATGCTGTTTTGCATGGCAAAGCATATTTCCCTTGTGGAGCCAGTTGGTGGAGGACACATTTATGGGACTTTATGCTTAAGTAAAGCTCAAGCTGTATGTCTAATGCGGCGTGCGGTAGTTTGGGTTGGTGTTGTATGGTGGTGGTGATGGTTGGTGGTTGTCTTCCTTCATCCTCCGCGTTTAGTAACCTCACTCTCATCATCTTCAGCAAAGAGCATGATGTTTGGTAGCCTTTTGGTAGTTTAGGCTGAAGCGTCCTTGAATCTCTCTGCAGCTCCGCTGCTCTGCTGTGTCCGCACATTTAATAAACTGTAATGATAAGGCTTCTGATATGGCAGCAATAATGTAACTATAACTAATACAATATACAATGCACCTGTACCGTTATGCAGTAAATGGACATGGATGACTTCTAAGAAGGGATGGAAGGGTAAAAAAAGGTTTGTTCGTGTACCGGATGGATAGAGGAAGGAACCATGAATCATTAAATTAGTCAAATGTCATAGTCATGTCGATGAATGATAATATTGTAATAGGGAATGGGATGAGGAATGTTCGGCATCATATCGTAGTAGGTTGGCGTTGGAGAGCCAAAAGGACTTCAACTGTTGACCCTTGTGACAGCTATTTTTGGGATGTGGTTGGAGGGACTTGGATTTGGACTTCCAACTGAAGGAGAAGGATTTGGCATGATAAGGATGGGTGAAGAATGTCTTTGTCTTTTAATAGGAGGAAAATATTTTCATAGGCGTCCTGTCATCGGTCAATAGTCAACAGAGTCATAAAGCATCGTATTTACAAAACGAACTATTGTACCTAAATACATGAATAACCATTGTCAGTTGGCGAATTGGCAATTATGCATGAATTTTGAGCTTGCATTGGAAGGGCTACGCAATCCCAGATAGGTACACTACACAAGTAATTCGAGATGGATTGATGGGATTGCTCATTTCAAAAAATGAGTTATGGAGATTTTTTTTGTAGATTGCAAAATCACATTTCTTCAAACTGTTTCCAGCATTCCAGCATTGTCCTTTTGTCGGCGGTGTCGTTTTTTTGTTCTGAGAATAAAAATCTCAGAGCAATCGGAAGACAGTAAAAAAAGAAAAACTAAATTTCCACCCAATAATCTATTTCCATTTTATTTTTCATGTAACTATATATCTTACAACTTAGCTTTCATTTTCATATACAATATCAATGAGTCCCAATAGTAGATTTTGAAACATGGCATCTCATACTTTAGCGCAAGTTACGTAGGTAATTCAGATACTGTAATTTTTAGAAGACTTACTGGATATTTAGAATATTCCCATATCATAAGGAAAAAATGATTTTGGTAGAAGTAATGTAATATGTATGAAAATGGAAGTTGAGCAACTTCCTACACATCCTTTCATTTCCACATACTTGATCGAATATCAAGTCATGCCATGTTTCTCCAAATGACATTCGACTTTTGAGAGAATAATTCCATTCTAAACGAAAAAAAAGAGTGGAAGCTTTTTACGATGATGCAATAAAGGCAATCAAGTCTGAAGCGAACTATTATGTTTATTAGTTTTTACCTAAATACAACAAGCTGGCTTGCCTTTACAGCAGCCCCAGAGACCTTTAACTTGCCGTCAAGTTGCAGAGATCCTTATACATATGTATAATGCATTATGTAATGTGATGATGCCTCCACGTCTGTTTCCTCCAAAGGATAGTATCGCATCCATCCCTTTTTCCTCCAAAGCTACTCATGCCGTGCATGTGGCTGAGGCGTGATTGTGTAATATGTTATATACGACAACTGTTCCATCTTGCTTCCTTTGTTGCCTTTTCATTTCCTTGCGTTGTTCAAGTACAGATATGTACTCTTGTTAAATGTAAGTTAACTAAACTACCATGACAATAGGAATCCTTTCGTAAGGTTAGTATAAAAAAGGAACTGATCAACTGATCAGTGATAGTGATCATGTACATCACCTGAGCCTAGCCAGTCGAAATGCATTGAACAATAGCAATGTCAACCTAGCAAGGTTCTCTTCGTGGCTTCTACACGAGCGCTAGACCAACTGAAAGTAATGAATTGTTGTGTACAATTATGAGTTATTGAGGTGTTATAGAGGGAAGCACAGTTAACGAACTTTATTTGCAAAATGTAAAGAATAACTACCTAACGAAAATAAGTAAATAAAAATGACTTGGACTTGTCCTTAAGAATTGCAGTTATTTGTTATTATTATCTGAACAGAAACATATAAATACACATACATGTTGTTGGACGATGCTATGAATTACCTAAAACTGACTTTTTATTGAAAATTCAATGATTAAATTAGATAATTAAAGTAGGTATTATTATTAATGTAATAAAAATATCCCATAGGAAATCGTAAGGCAACTTCACACCCCTCTTATTACATGTTATTGATAAGACACGTTTAGATTTAAAATTGCCAAGAATATTTGTAGGGCTTGAGCCAGGATTGGTGAATTCTAATTTCTATTTATGTAATTTATTTTTACAATGCACGTGGTTAAGGCCTCGAGAAAGCTAATAAATATGATATGTTTCGAAATACATTCCAAGAATAGCTTTATCTTAAATATTTAAAAGCAAATTTCTTTAGCATTTTGCTATGCAAATTTTTTGAAATGGGATCCAGAATGCTGCATAGTGGGAAAATTCCAGCTCAATAAGCTCCAATATTGCTTGACGTCTTTTTAATGGCTGAGCAATGACAATTTTTTTACTTTGTTCGATATAATCTGGCTTTACACTCTAAATTTTTTCTACAAAGTCAACTTAAATTACAAATAGGATAAGCATAGTAGGAAAGTGCAATGCATGTTGCACTTCTCATAATATCATTACAAATTCGCAATATGGATAGTGGATGGCTGATGGCAGCCTCAAAAATTCCTTCCATGAACCGATACCGATACATGATGCTCTCCTGCTTCTGTAATTATGAAAATGATGATAGGGTAAGTAAGTCTTTTACAAGAATCCTGATATGGAGATAGATGGCTGGTGTGAGTAGCCCAATTCAAAATCATATTCATCGCCTCCTCAATTTTATGTTCTTTCCACAAGCAATCAAGTAAAAAGTATGACATCACAATCCTTGAAACAGGAAGTCTTAATGACTTTGTTTTGTAGGTAGCTTACCACTCACCCAGACTCAGACTAAACTAACTTTACTTTACTGGGGGCTAATAAAATAAGTCTAGTACATAGGTTGGATGTATTTAGAAGAAAGTCAAAGACCCAAATTCGCCAAAATTCCAGCAACCTATCCATGCAAATGAGTTGCAAAAAGAAAAGGTGTTGGCTTTTCAGTTTCAGAATTTCTGTATGACTAGGACTAGGCAAGGCATGTAGCTTTTTAGGTAAGATGTAAGCACTTCAACTTATGACATTCATGTCACTAATAAACTGTATCTAACTCAATTAAGACATACTCATTCACTACTAATTTTCGAAGCCGTTCAGTCCAGTACGTTCCACGCTGCCCCAATGCAAGGACTCGGAATATTGTTTTTCTGATTATAAGAGCACAACTTGTCATATACATGTTGTCGTTCGCATTTAATGACCAATTGTAAGAACATTGGAAAAAAAGTGAAATTCGTAGAAGGGGAATATACCTAATATACATAATGCAATAAAAGAGTTATTTTTTAGCAATTATCATATATCAGAAAAATTTATTTGGTGAATGTGACAGTGGCGAGCCGTGGTTTGGTTTGGTAGTTTTGACAGTTTTTTTTAGAGAAATTGTTTGATTAAATTAACAAGTCGCAGCTAAACTATCTATAAAACAGTTATTCTAATTTGTCAACCGAGAGTGTAAGGAAGGGAACCCATTTCAATATATCATTCACAGCCAAGAACGTCTAGTATTTTTCGGTGAGTCGTTTCAAATTTGCAAATTTGCAGTTTTGTTCAATCCGTGACAATTTTAAGGCTGATATTAATATTGATATCCTACACTATCACGAAGGGCACGCTTATACAATCGTCTCCCCGGGTTTGGAGGATTTCTATACATGAAATGGGATTTTTAACGGGAATTTTAGAGAATTTGCTCCCTGACTTTGAAGATCCCAAAAACGGGTATTTTGAGGAGTGGGATGATGCAATTTTAGCGTATGGTTTTTATTTTTTATATCTGGAGTAATGTATCAAGAATAACCTACTACGGTCTTAAAGTAAACGAGGTATGACTACCTACACGTTGCTAGCCAAATACAAATATTAAATGGTCAAGCATAATGTTCAGTCCACAACACGTATTTATCCATCAAATGTTAAGCAAGAATCTTTGCAACTAATTACAATGGGCTTAGAGATTGCGATCCTACCAGATAACCTGATAGCATTTTTCAGTCAACCCAAATGTCTAATTATTTAATTAATAGCCTCATAATCATCTCATATTTTGCCTTCAAAAAATCATGCATCGTCTCTGCCATCTCGTCGTTCATCTCCAAAAGATCGACATTTTTTCCATGTTCACAATTTGAATTTTTAATGCCGATCTCCGTGTTTCATCTTTCCAAGATTACACTATCTATACTGATTACTGATGATAATCTTTTCATCTTAATCTTTCATCTTGGAGCAAATTAAAATCATCTTTCATCTCCATTGCCATTTCGGCAGTGATTAAAAAAATACGTTTATTTTTCACTCACATTTCAGTATCCGTATAAAAATTTCAATAGCTTTTTTCTGTCAAATAAAGCTACAAATATTTCAAATTGCGAAACAAATTGGCAAAATATAGTAGCATGAGAAACAATTTAGAAGAGTATGCCGAAATACCGATGGAGATTGACGATTATACGTGCAGTTTGTATAATGGAGATCTTTAATATAGTCAACCTATTTATGCATGAAATAAATATTATGAAACTTTGTGAATTTAGTAGAGTTTTGGAACCTTCAAAAGTGCTTATTCGATGGACGATTTTTGAAAATAGCTTATGATATGACCTTATCATATAAATGTGATAATTAAATAATTAGACATTTGGGTCGACTTGAAAAAACGAATGCTATCAGGTTTTTTAGGTAGGATCACCACAATCTTCAAGTTTATACAGATATGAAGGATTTTAAAGAGACCAGATTTTGTTTCTATTTTATTAGACGTGTTTTAAGCGAGCTTAGTTCCATGTACGCCATCTAATTCGTAAAGACTAGCCATTCTAATTAGTTACAAAGATTCGTCCTGAACATTTAGGGCATAAATAGGCTCAACCGTGACTGTGGTAATTATGGACTGGACATTATTCTTGATTATTTAATATTTTTTTGTACTTGCCAAGCAAAGAATAAAGGTACGGTATCACTTTCACTTTTGTAAGTTTTTGTTATGAATACTATGACGCCTAACAAAATGACGCATTTTCAAAAAGAATTCATTTGTTGTTGACTTGGCACGTTAAGACGGACGTATTCTTCCTAATAATCATTTACCACATCATAGAAGTAATTGAATAAGCAAAATTAGATTTACTTTCATTCTACTTAATACAACAAAAAAAATTAAAACTAAAAAGTACCTTCCAACATGAGTAAAAATAGGGTTCCAAGTATCCAAATATTTCTTTGTTGAATAAGACAACCGATTTGACATTCATCAAATTCATTTCATCAAAAAATGAGTTATTTCTTTGTAGTGTGTGAAGCGTGAAAGTTGCAACGTTTCAATAATTTTAAAGCAGGGTGGGTTGAAGCCAAGAATAAAGGTTGGAATCGTAGTCCATGCTTCGATTTAATGAAGTCTTGAAAAAGTTATGTAATTACTTCTATGACTATGTATCAACAAATGGGACTTGAAAATGGAATTTTTGGAATAGGTTGTTTTGTTAGGCATCATTTTGACCTATCAAACTTGAGATAAGTGAACGTGAGAGCTTTCAGTTTTCTAACAAAAGTATAAAGGTACAGTTAATGATAAGTGTAGGATCTATAGATATCAGCCTAAAAAGTTTTTTTACGTTGTGTAAAGTGAAGCTTACGGAACTATATTTATAGTTTCATTAGTGGGGCGTCACTTTTTTCATATGCTCATCTTATTCCAATACGAGCATTCCATTATTAATTCTTATTTAAATTCCATAAATAGAAATGGAAGCGCGTAATACCATCGACGTAGAGACGCCAAAACAGGAGGCGGCAGTGATGGAGCAAGAGGTGGCTTTAGTGCAGAAGGCCGAAGAGCTCAAGCCAATAGTGAAAGACATGGAAAACGCTGCCGGACCCAGCGGTGGAGAAGATGAGTTGCTTGGTATGAGAGTCGCCGAATTGAATTTGGGTACTTCCCTTGGACTTGTGAAGGAGGCCGACAACATATTACCGGAGGAAGTAAGACAATAAAAAATATGAACAATATAAGAGTATCAAAATTTGAAAAAAAAATCATTCATTAATCCAAACTTATTTAAATATTTCAGCTTTGGAAAGTTCTCTTTGAATACCTATCTGACCCCAACGACTTATGGAACTTATGTAACACCTGCAAACTCTTTGAAGAGATCCTTCATGACGAGTGGAAGACGGGTTGGATGTTGGAGCAGGCTTTGCCCCATTTGTACAAGTATCTCTGTGGAAACACGCTCCTGAAATGTCGTGGGATATCGAAAGGTTGGAATGGTGCGGTGGACAGCTTCCTTGAAAACCACCCTTCCCTCCGACCCCATACCAATGCCGGTGACTCCCGACGGTTGGACATTGTGAATCCAATGGTGCAGTTGCAGATTGGCAGAAAAAATTGCTTCCACTTTTATACTGACACAGGGAGTCGCAAGTTCATCATGAGAGAATTCCCAAGGGAGGAAGATCGCAATCCGTTTCTTGGCCGATCTGTGGCTTTTACTATCAGATTGTTTGAAGACTCTAACCCTGTGAGTCAACAGGAATGGTACGGTAGGTTGTGTGACTTTTTAGTCACATACGGAAAGGAAATCTGGTATCTATATATTTCCTTCCGATTCATCCGACGTGACTGGGGGAAGCGAATGACCTTCGACTTTTTGACACAAAAGTTATTTCAATTGTGTCCAAACTTGAGGAGCCTGCGCACCCATGAGCTTGGTTCGGTCCTTGGGAATTCTGTGTTCATTGCTTTTGATCCGCAACTACTTCCTGATGCCCCAAAGCTGGAAACACTGACAGCTGGCCTTGACAACGGTATCATTTTTAATACGCTGCTGCATAAATATAGGCGTCAGCTTCAGAAAGTAGATGTCCCAGAAGGGGTCTGGAGGAGTATCTGCCGCTTCGATTGGTCGGCCCTCAAGGAACTTGTCCTCAATTATTTCAATGCAGACGTGGTCAATAAGTTTCTTGGAGAGGCGGTGGTAATGCCGGTCAACCTTACTAAATTGGGGTTGATCTATTGGAACGAGGAGGGTAAGCGAATGCAATTGGAACCCTTTGTGGAGTTCATTAATAAGGTGTCGGCCACCACCCGGTTGAATACATTACTGCTTATGGGGGACCAAGCCCCATGCACCAGACAGCAAAACACAGCCGGCGTCCCCTTTGTTTACGCAGCTGAATCAGTAAAGACGCTGGAATTAGTTTATTATCGGTATTCCGGTGACGACGTAGCCAAGTTTCCTGCAGATTCTTACGACTTTTTGACCCATTTCGCATTCGTGGAAAATGTGAACGTCCGTTTCATCAATCAGCGGGATGTCTTGAGATCCCGAGAAGAATGCAAAATGATTGAGGAAAAGCTAACAGATAACCAAGAGGGAGAGGAGATATTGGAGGTGATCAAATACATGTTTAAGGGTGGCATGTATAAATCCAATATCTGGAAAAAGTTGCGGGCATTGAAGGTCTTCACTTTCCAGTGGGATGTCTACACCAGGGAAGGGTATGAAGCGTATTTAAATGGTCGAGCTTTCTGAATATCCAAAATATTCAAACAAGTTGGGATTTACTGAGTTCATATGAAACATGAAAATTGCATGGGGTATGACAATATTTAGGATATGAGTTGTTATTATTGGTAATTAAAATATGAAGTAGTAGTCAAGTAGAATTGTAGTTGTTATGTTGAAAAATTCGTATAAAAATATATGCAATCATTGATAAATGGAAGCTCATTGTATGGAATAAAAAATAAATCTTGGATTTAATGGCTCACTTACTGACCCTTACTTTGACTATATAGATATAATTGTACTTTTATCAGAAGATTTTTATCTTCTTTTTGGATTTATGTAGTGTCTATATCTACATCTTTAAATGTAAGTTACACTTTAATTTTGCTTGAATAAAATATTATTAAAAATGTAAGGAGTAAAATGTTTATATGATTGGATTCATTTGCCGATATAAATTCGATTTGTAAGGGTGCATATAACGGTAACTGTTGACAATGCTGAAAATATGACATATGAGGGAGTGTAGTCTTCTTTTCTATCCATATCATGACAAAGCGCTTCAAAAAGGAAGAAAGGAAGGAGAAATGTACAAATATGATTCTTGCCGTAGAGATGCATATGCAATTACCGACATCACTTACCATTCATGCGGGGCCGTCATGCAAACTGCACCTTTCATTGATCGTTCAAATTATGGATTCAATTGAATATGCAAAAGAAAACTGCAACAAGAAAGCACTCATGTTCACAACCAACATATATTCGATAGTTTTACGTGTAATGCGTGAAAGGCATAAAGGAATGGCATTTATTACTGAAAAATTACAAAAATTTGTGGCAGGTGTTCTGAAAAAAGTTAAATTCAGTTTGAGAATAGCTTTATAGAATAAGTAAGGTGCCCCTTTAAGTAAACTCTTAGGAAGGGGAGTTTTGCAACAGGAGTTTTACAGCCTTTTTCTGGAGTTCAGACTTAATTAAATTTAACTGATCAATGGGTCATTACATCAACAACTTAAGCATATTCTCCAAATTAAAAAAAAACACTTCCTTTCTACAATCGGGCAGAACAATAGATACATTATACAGTTTCGAAGAAAAGAACTCACTGCCCAACTGGCTTTCTAATGGGCCGATGGGATAATGGGATTTTTTCATACGTAAATCAAGATGCTGTCCTTCGACAGTAATATAACAATAGGATATAGACACTAAATATAGAAGGTGATATATTAAACTACAAAAAAAAATTTCATGATGAATATAACATAACATAATTCATATAATATCAATAATTGTCAACAACTCAACAGCACGTCTGTGACTACGACACTGTATAACAAAAAGTCAATAATACACATGAATGTAAAAAAAATATGAGATCATATTACATTTTTTTTAGGAAGATTTGTAACTACTTAAGACCGTGGACATTTATATAATAATCTTAATCATAATAATCATGGCAATAATTTAAGCACTACTGAGCGCACATCCTTACGTAATAATGCCCTTTACCCCTCACACACATTCCAGTTTGTAGTGGAAGGCGTCATTTAGATAAATATAACGATAGAAAAACTTGAACATGGCTATGACAAGCGTCACCAGTACTGGTTGATATATATTTCTTTTCCTCTTTAAATGCAACGGAATACAAAAAACAATGTCTATATATATTTTTTTTCGTAGCATTTGTAATAATACCATCCTCTCTAGAAATTACGAGTAAGTATTTATAGCTAAATTAGTCATAACTAACTAAACATGCAATTTTTGGCTGTTTTGCTTAATAATCTACTCAGATTTTTTTTTATAAATATGAAAGTATAATATATATATATATTTATATATCTACATGTTATCTCATAAATTATGATTATCATTAAATATATATTTCTCTCTGCTCTTCGATAAATACAAATTATATGTCAGACAGAAAATTAACTTGCTCGATTATGATCACTTGCTAAGGTACAAAAAATCAACTAAGTACGGAGACAAGATTAAAAAGGGAAACTACTCCACCACCTACCCCAGACGGAACCTCCGTATACCTGCTGTGAGAATTGCATAAGTTTCACAGATCCATACACAATTATTATTTTGCGAAAAAACACACGTCAACGTACAAAAATGTCCTGCTATTATATGTATTTTAGAGACTTTTTAAAAAAGTTTTTTTTTTGACTCGGGATTTTTATTTCAGTATAAAATAATCCAGATATTCAATAATCATTATTAGAAAATCCAAGTCTTTTCATGGTCCATACACTACCGTTATTTTCTGAGCCGTTTTATCCGTTCCATTGCTCTGATCCGCACTTTGAGTGCGATCAGATACTTAACCACTTTAGCAAGCTAGTTCAAGTTGATCCTATTTGATATTCTTAATGTCATACCATGTTTGTAAATCTTTATGCCCATGACTATAGGTTTCTAGTTATTACACATAATTCTGAATCTGAATCTACGTCGCCTGGTAAAACTGTGTGTCGTCAGTTTGGAGATAGTGACACAGGTTCTCGTTTCTTTTTATAATTATAACCAATTCCTAAATTCCAAGTACTTAAGTTAGTACAGTCATTAAAACTCTCTTGACATTTCCCCCTATCCTGTAGATTTTTGACCGTGTATCATCCGCTACGTTTACCAGTGTATAAGTATATAAGTATATTGTATTTGTATATAAAGAGATATAGATTTTACCCAGTAGTATTAACAATTGATAATAGACGTATTCATCGAATGATTCAAATTATGCAGCCCTTTTGTAACTGGACACGTGTTTTGTAGATAGAATGAGTATATTTATTTCTCACAAAAAACAGCCTTTTAATCATTTAGCAATATGCCACGGAGAGAGTCGTCGTGAACATCATAATGGCCATCGTTCATATAACATCGTAGAGGTTTTTTTTCACATGGATAATTTTTAATGGACTTTGATGTCCAAATAGGATCCGAATTGATGGGGTGTGATATTAGCATGCTTCGTAGTTATCCCCTTGTTTATAATCACAATTTTTAGACTTTAGAAAATTAGAAAAGATGCTCGCCAATTGTTTGAAATTCGTTGTACAATTTTGTTCACAGGATGATGAAGTGATGAGAGTGTTCACAGTTTTATCTTTGGGGCGATCTCTTCAACCCTTCCTCCCCACTGAAGTTTGTAGTAGCCTTGGCGCCAATGGATGTTAGGGAACGCGAGCGAGTGAATGAACAGGAATGGAGCGGAGACCTCCCGAAATAGCCATGCCAGCACGTATTCGAATTTGGTAAACGGGACGTTTCCATTCTAGACGAAGACATAATTAAGAATTTAATTGGGATCAGTCCTTTGATATAATCAGAAAGTGTATATTGACAGCATTAACATGAGCATCAATAAGTTTCTTGCGTTGTTGCATACCTGAATTGAACGAAGTAAGAACCAGTCCATGATACACCATATGAGCAAATGAACAAGAAAGACAACTATAGGATCCCAACGCAAGATAAGACGACTCCCAAATGCGAGGCATATACCTAGAACCATGCACTCGGAGAATGGTTCAGCGAGAATCGTCGGTGGTACCATAGCAAATCGTAGCTTAGCCCATCTGTTCAAATTGTTCAAAATATTATAAATATTAAATTATTGTCCTGATATGATAATAATAATGCTCTGTTATCATTCCGCCAATTTACAGACACTAAAATGTTTACCTGGAAATGCGGGCTTGAAACGTTGGGATATCACAGTAACCTGAGTTTTGCCAAGCAGGCTGACTAGATATAGTAATCTTCCATCCACGGTCGGTGATCGATTTGGCAAAGAAGTAGTCTTCGGCGAGGAAACATCCAAATGCTTTGATCCCACCAACCTAATAAAAAATTAATAGGGCAATTTCATATTAAAATGACTGTCTGCAGTTAACATTTTGGTTGGGTTGGAGATTGGATGAGCCACTAATTTTTGGTGCATACAACACTGCAGTAGGCTTGTTTAATGTCAGGTTACTAGGTTAGTCCCACCTAAGTAAGCTCACTGCAATGTAGAAGGATGAAAGATGTACACACTTTATAGCATTGTGTGTATTACCACCCCATCCACCAAAACTTCAAAAAAAAATGTTAAGTGACTCATGCAATCTCCAATATTTTTTTGGCATCGGTCATTACTAGTAAGCAACGAATGGCAATATTCGGCTAACGACAACTACATCAACTTTAGTCTGTAGACATACAATACAAGGCAAAAAAAAAAATTTATACAGTATTAAAGGTAATGCATAATTTATTAAGCTAGATAATAAAAAACAGCTTTCAAATCCCCAAAACGCTCCTCGTTTCCGCTATTTTTTCCCCTTTTAATTCCAGAAAGAACGTATAATGTGTGATCTGATGCCAGATAACAGATACTAAGAAATTGACACTGGAGTCATTCCCCCTTCTATTGTGTGAATTATCACTCAAAAATTCCATTACAGACTGAGACTCATGCAAGAGATAAACCAATCGACACATACAATTTCACGTCAATACCAGCAGCCAATTTACAGCAGAAAAGTTTGGAAAAAAGGTGAAATGACTTGCCTCATCCAGCAGCTTCTTTCTCATTAATGCGGACATTCCAGTTGGACAGTTTATCCCCACGAAATCTGCTGCCAGATAAATCCGAGCATGGGATGTTCCGAAGTAGACCTATTGGCAGAAAATCAAGACAATATTTACATAAACAAGCTATAATATGTTATTTGCAGAAACAAAGTCCTGGCTCAATGCAAAGGATCCTAAAGGACAAAGGTACATTAAGTTCTAAACGTTTTTTTCTTTCTTTTCTCTCTTCCAAGTCACAAACTGATTGCGATACTCATGATAAGACCAACAGACAAAAAACAAAGGCTAAGCATATTCACATCAAACGAGGTCTCCAGCGTATGGCAATGTAGGCGTTTGGCTTGGAAAAAACGAAATCTATCCTATTACAATTCCATGCATTGAATTACAAATTCCACGAACGTGATATTCTGAGCCACTTATTCTTCCCATGTATGCATAATTAAGCGTTTCACAAACCTTTTCCAGGATGGCAGGGAAGCCTTGTCGGTCACATGTGAAAGGCATTTGATGAACAAGGCCGGTCTTATCATCCATATGGCATACCATATCGAACAGAGTATCTTCCTTCACTGTGAACCATTAAAAGAGTGTTAGTCAAAACTCGTCAACCAGTTTAACTCATTATTTGATTGTAAATTTTTTATCACTAATCTCTAAACGCAGGGCTTTCTTACTTCGTATTCCACTATCAGATATCAGGATTAATTCGTGCTTGGTTGAGACATATGCTGGCTGCATGTTATTGATCTTTGGGTTGATTCCTACCCTCTCGCCACCTAAACAAAATCACCGATGAAAAATGTCAAATTAAATAAAATGGACAAAGGTTAAAGACGTAGATTAACTGGTAGAGGATGATATAGATATGAACGCGTCTAACCTATAAACAGTCTGGCATCTACATTTGGATATTTCTCCATTAATTTGTCGACGACGATTATTGCTGAATCGTTTTTATCTTGAACACAAAACAGGAGCTCGAACTGCAACCCACCAAAAGATAAAAATTAGTAAGTGATGGACGTCTTCCACTGTACCATAAACTAGTCAACGTGAATGGAGTCCAGCATGTTTAAAACGTCACTCACCTTCGGGTAAATTAATGTGAAGAATGTCTCCAAATTCGATGCGAGATGAGGATCTTCGCCAACCAGTGGCTTGATGACTGATACTCCGGGTAAAGGAATGTCTGGAGGCCAACTCCTCTTCCTGTGCAGCTTCCATTTGCTGGAGAAAGTAATAACAAATGGAATTACAGACTCATTACGAAATTATGCAGAATTAAGTACCTTCCATGTTATTATTTTGCCAGCAAAGTTAACTGTTGTTGCATTTAAATATTATGTCAATGCTCTTACCTCCAGAAGAAGGCTACCAAGTGGATCACCCACATTCCAACACCGAAGCCGAGGGATAAGTAAGCCAATACTTGGATTAAGTTAGCGAGGTAAGTGGACATCCTCAGCGTCTGGGAAAAAAATATAAAAAAAAATATAATTAGCATCAAACCCATTAATTTTTAATTATCCAAGCTACAAAGCCATTAAATCCAAACAAACACCACTATAATTAACTGTGATCCATGTGGTGATCGAGGCTACACAAAAAACTCTCGAGATAATTATTCATCATGCCTTAAATCCAATTAACACCCAAGTAATGAAAAAATACTAATTAATTAACCAAATAATTATAAAATAGAATGATTACATATCAGTTGTCTTTCTGCGAAGTGGTTTATGGTTTCTAGAATGGAGTAGCCGTGCGTAGATTTAATGGTAAACCAACAATTACTATTTTTTATGAAAAAAGGTGGGTCCTTCTACTAATTAACTACTGCTATTAATTTATAGTACTAATTATGACACTTGTAAATAAAAGATTATGAAGATCCCGTTAATAAAAAATGTTATTTAATTCGGTGCGATTTTTTTTCGAATCTGGGATTTATTTATAGTGATGAAAGGAGAAGAGTAAAGGGAATCAGATGATTAGTTACCACGTGACTTTGACAACGGATTGACGGCTAATGATGATGAGGCCCGGTCTTTTTTTAATACGAATTATAATACCACCCCTCCCTCCCCTTCACTAATTAAATGTTAGTTATTCATTAATTTATAGCAACATATAGTGGTATATGGGATATATGGTGAATCGAGGCTACAAAAATGACTCCCGAGATAATTATTTATAATGACATAAACTTAATTAACAACTAATTAATGAAAAAATAATATGATTACATGGCAGTGGTTGCTCTCTAAAGTCGTTTGTAGTTCCCTAGAATGGAGTAACCGGCTGAACATTTAAAGATGGACTAACAATTATTATTTTTTATGAAAAAGGTGGGTCCTTCTAATTAACTACTGGTATTGGTTTATAGTACTAATTATGACACTTGTAAATAAAAGATTATGAAGATCCCGTTAATTAAAAATTTTATCTAATTAATTTAGTGCAAAAATTTTTCCGAATTTGGGATTTACTTGGTGTGACGGGAGAGGGGAAAAGGAAATCAGATGGCTAGCTACCACGTGGCTTGGGCAACGGAATGACGGCTGATGATGATGAGGCCCCGGTCTTATTTTTAAAGACTAATTATAATACCACCCTTCTTTCCCCTTCACTAATTAAAAGTTAATCATTCATTAATTCATTGCAAAATAACTACCTTCAATAAACTGAGCAAAATAGCACTATGTTTAACTGCGATCCACGTGGTGGACTGAGGCTACAGAGATAACTCCCGAGATAATTGTTCATGATAACTTCAACTCAGTTAACAACTAATTACTGAAAAATTAGTATGCTTACATATCAATGGCCTGTCTGTGAAGTCGTTTATGGTTCCTTGAACGAAGTAGTCGTCTGTAGATTTAGAGGTGGACTAAAAATTATGATTTTTTGAAGAAAACTAGGTAGATCTTTAATTAACTACTGCTATTAATTTATAGTACTAATTATGACACTTGTAAAGAAAAGATTATGAAGATCCCGTTAATTAAAAATTTTATCTAATTAAGTGTAAAAATTTATCCGAATCTGGGATTTATTTGTTGTGAAGAAGGAAATAGGAAAGAGGAAATGGGAGTCCAGTCAGATGACTAGCTACAAAGTGGCTTTGGCAACGGATGCTATATTATTCATGATAATGATGTTGATCGATGGATGTATGACTATGAGGCCCCGGTCTTAATTTTAAATACTGATTATATACCACTCACCCATTCCCCTTCACTTATTAAAAGGTAATGATTCATTAATTTATTGCAAGATACTTAATTATCTGCAATAATAAACCAAACAAAAATCGGGAGATCTATGAAACTATGCTATGTACATCATGATTTAAGTAATATTAGAGCATCAAAAAGTGCATATTAGTAATTCAGGGGCGGACGCCAATGCCAGTGTCAATGTAACGCAGAGTAATGAGTTTTACATTTATAATTGAAATCAGCATGAAAAATGTTTTTCATTGCTACATGTCTCGTATTACTGCGCAAAATAGTATTTGACCTTCCCCTGGGTGTAACCAGGTGTTCCCCATCTTGAGAATTGTCCAAACTACGATCCATAGCTATCTATAACCGAAAACAGAATTTGAAAATTCGCATTGGTTCGAAAGGTATCGTGCTCACGGGCGGACAGACGGACAAACAGCCTTGATAGAGATCAAAACCTTAATAAAACATAGTTTCACAGTAACTATGCATGTGGATGGGTAATAATAATTTTTTTAATAGGTTGGACTAACAACGAGAAATCGAAAGTCCCTTTGTAATTTTTTCTAAACTTTTGAAGGTGCTTGTATATTATTTTACTGTTATAAAACATTTCCATCCTGTGTTAATAAACCGCATAATTAAAAGTAAAACCATGACATTTTTTACTTCAATTTTGTTGGTAGCCTTTGTTTCTCAAGGAAAACAAGGCGGGGGTGTAAAGCGTGGACAACAAGAAGAAGGCAAGGTAGCGGTTCAGAGATAAATTATGATTTAACGACTTGCCACATTACGTCAGAAACAAGTATCAAGACAGCTCTGATGTTACCATGCTGTCTTTTCGTATTAGCAGTGATTATCTACATAGTTAAATAATTTAACGAAGATCTATATGATGCATAATAATCCCATGACATGTGTGTAATGAATGCAATTTATGCATGCACTTCCAAAATGATAAAAGGAGGATAATTTTAATTAGTTTGTTTTTCTTATACAGAACAATTTAATATAGATACTAATTACTTTTTCCTACTCGTACTAATTTTACTTTCGATAAAAGTCATCGTCATTATCGCACTGCATAATTTTTTATCAATTTTCCCTCAGAAAATTGCCTACTTATGTATGTAACTCAGAATTTCTTTTGAGGAAAAAGTTGTCATTTTTGCGAAATCCTTCAAATGTTGGTGATGTCCACTAATGTCCAGCACTCAGAACTGAGTTACTATGGTAAATGTACAATGTCAACCTATTTAATTTTGCTGTGAATAAAATCGTAAATATATATCGTCAGAGCAAAAAAAAATTCCAGTGAATATGTGTCTGACAGTTATCGTCCTTTTCCTTACTGATTGCGAATATGAATGGATTCCTTATCATCATCATGTCATAATTTGCAAGATTACTTGTGCAAATATATGTGTCATGAGTCATTTAGCACAATCTCATCATTCTCAACAACCCATTTGCATCGGGTTGGAAGTGGAAGAGAGGACAGTCACTAAAAAGTGTAGTGTTTCAGTTTGTTAAGATAAGCTAAAAACAGATCCTGTCGGGTGCTCGATAACATATTTATACAATAACGATAATTGTTCCCATATCATGTTTATCTTATGTCATATCTGTATTTAAATGTATTTGGGGGGCGCACAAAAGGACGCACGGCATTTTCAGCAAAGTGGTTTGAGGATGGATGGATGAGCTCATTTCCATTTCTTGTAGTAAGTTAGCCCATATTTAATGCTGCAAAAATTTAAATGGAATACGCCGAAAAAGCAAAGTGCGAGGGCAAACTTTGACTACAAAGACATCCTTTGTAAAAACATTACGCGTCATATGAGTCCGATGAGAATGGAAGGTTACGTAGGTGGTCGGTACTAATAATCGGCTCCCATTCAGCCAGCTCTCTGATTTCAACCATTACTAATGCAAAGGATAAATTCAATGACATGCGTCATGGTCGCGTGCCATGAGTACAGCTTGAAACCGCTGTGGAATATATCTAGAGGTGGCGGCTATTTCTCAGTAAGTGGATTTACTCATGGGTTGTGTAATGTGAGTGAACCAAGAAAGATCGGATTTCGACATGCACTCCAAAAACGTTTCAGGATGGAGATTTGCTTAAAGACGCTGAACGAACGACATTTTTTTTATTCCCTATCTCTTTTCGGATTTTGAGCTTTGCACGTCCAATTTGCGAATTGTTAATTCTTCCCTTCCAAATAATTTATAAAGAGATGTATTCTTAAATCCTATAAAAATAACCATGGAACATAAGTACAACATTCAATAGACAAGGAACAATAGAGTGCCAAAAACAATGCGAACTTTTCCTCGCATTGTGAAAAATTTCCGTTGTCTCAAAGTCTGAAATTTTGATGGGTAACGTGTAATTTTCATTTAGTACAACAGCCCATTGTCTGCGTCAACAAACGCAAGGAATATATATGCACGACATGCAAATCCTGGTATATTAATAGGAAGGCTGGAATGACAAACTCCCAGCCAAATTACCGCATATCAGAGTAGACAACTCAACAGAGTCAACTCCAAAATAAATAGTAATAAATACGTGTGCTATAATTATTTTGCTTTTGCACTGCATTATATCTAGTCTAACAATCGTACCAGTTCAATCCAAGTGATATTCCATTATTTGCACATCAGCCTCCTTTCCTTATCTCATTCATGAAAATGAGTTTTGTGCAGACGCCTCGTGCAAATTAATCACGCCTACTTTACTTCCATTGTTCTCATATTAAACATTAGCAAAGTCTTTGATTAAGTGTGAACATGGTTTTATTACTGTCATAACTACATGGAATTAAAAATGGAGCATACAAATGGTAATTAATTCGAAAGTGAAAGGAATGCATTGCGCCAAAAGCAAGCGCTTAAGCTTTCCTCCTCTCCCCTACATATTGATTCCATTTTATGTTTAAGGTTGTTCAGACCTGTTCTGGAAAGTGCATCTTTAAGTTTACTCTTTACCGACATTTCAATCATGTCACAGTTAAGACTTTTCTTAGAAATTCATGAATTTAGCAATGGTCTTCCTCAGTTTTTATATTTGAGCCGACCGGTACTGGTCCTCATGTTTCCTCGACCGTTCTTGCTTGCGAAAGCCGATACGCAACTAGACTTACGTCCAACTTACGTCAACTGCTCCCGACAAGTAAAAGCTCAACTTTGTAGCCTTTCTTACTTATGCTTTTTTTCTTGGAAAGCTGACACTTGTCATCTACTTATGACAGAATTGTACGTAAGTTGGAATGTCATAAAAACATCAAATGTTTTCCAATATAAATATCCCTATCGGAACATTTGCATAAAGGCCTGGCTGTCCAATTCTATGGTGACATATCATCATGGAAAAAATGAATACGGGTTTTATAGGCCAATGATTAGGCTCATTATCTTATCTTTTGGGGTTTGCTCTCTAGAAAAAAGCAAAATAAGTAACGAGTGAATGTACAATGTTGAGGTGGGATTAGGGATGAGAGTGAGGATGATAAAATACAAGTAAAATGGGCTTTCGACTGTTTCAAGAGGCCGATGCTGATAGATAACGCAAATGATATGGTTGGTAAGAATGAAATCCAATACTCAAAAACCTCATCCTACTCGTGTGGCCGAGCAAAGATATAACAAGGAAGCATTATAACGAGGTAAAAGATATGGCTATTTGTCACCGATCTAGTCATCGGCAGGATGTTCTCCATTTCATTTGCCCAAGAACCCCAACTAAATATGTATTGCTTAGTCAAATTGCCAATATCAAATGTACTTTGTAATCCTTCCGAGCTACGAGCGAATGTCATTATTAGCTTGAATATGGAATATCCGTATTTGATTTGAAAATATTACATAAAACCGTTTAAATATGCTTGTTTTACATGGAAAATTGCTCCAAACCCTAAATCCAATATATTATTCTCTTGCAAATAATGATTGCAACATGAAATCAGAATGGGACTGGAAACATTCCGTCTTGCAAGGTTATTTTGCGTTTAGCCATAGTTGGCAAATTCATTCCATTAAGACTCAACAATTGCGGTTCAAACAGCTACACTACATACAACACATATTTAATGTTTTGTATATAAGACAACGTCAACAAAAGATGAACCAGGAAAAACCAACAATTTCAAAACATCACAGTCTTGTGCGAATTGTTGTCATTGGCATGAAAACATTTTGTTCCAGTGTACTAAATACTTACATTAGCTAATAAATATTTGCATGGGATTGCATTCAACTTTATTAAAACTAGGGCTGCCACGTGTATGTCTTATGAGTTTGGAATAAAACGGTTTTCCATTCCGTTTTCGGAAAACTGTGATTAAAGCCGACAGCCGTTTAGAGGTGCAGCGTTGCAAAGGGTTAACGAAACGTAAAGCGGTCGACCATTTCCGTTTTAACCAGAAAAGAACAACAAACACTCAATAAAACAGAAAACGATGGCATCGCTAATTACAAGTGCGCGCCTATCGTTATCTCCCTACCTACTTCCTTTTTCACGTGAAGGAGGACACACACATCAGACATCAGTCTAATTTGTCTTCTGCTCATCCCAATCAAACTGCCTTTTATGGATGTTTAAATTTAAATGCGATAAATATAGATATTTACACGCCTATATTTGCATGTCCGTTATAAATATGTATATGCCCGTCCCAGTTTGCATACTCCTTTCCACATGACTGTAATTCAATACTGGAAGTCAAGTGTCAACGAGCTTTAGCTCGTACATATATATGCCACTGTCAATGATTGGCAACCACGACCACAGGCGATGACGTGAAGGTCTGCAAAAGGCGTAATGATGACGCGATATGACTTGAGAAACTAATGCTGCTAATTATGACAGACTCATTTTATTTGACATCCTAATTATCCTATTGTCTTCCAGGAAAAAGTTAGGAAAATGGAATAAAATGTATTAATTACAATGAATCCCACGACTTGGAAGACCGCATGTCAAATTAGTTTTTAATTGTTTCTACAGTTAGTTCTTTGTAAGCTCCATGATTCAGACTTATCATTAGCGCTAATCTGTCTGGAGCTGACTCCGCACGTGTAATGATAATCCCTAATGATATGAATATTTCAACGGGGCCTTTTTTCTAATCCGTTTCAATTCTTAGGAATATTTATCCATATTGATTTTTTTATTTTAAATTGTATCTTCTGAGTGCATATCGCTAGTTATTTTCTAAAAGCTAAGCTATGTGTAAAAAATTATGTGGAAAGACAATGGGCGGAAAATAGCAGACTGCAGTTTATGGAAACTGATATATCTATTTAGGCCATCAGAACTGAAGCGTCTAGAATGCCAATTAGATACCCTCCCATATCGTACGCTTTCCACGTTTAAAGAGAGAAAAAAACATGACAATGACAATTTACCGGCGCCGTCATACATATCTAACTATTCCAGGGAAGTCATTCATTGTCAGTCATACATATTTAAGAACTCTCTTCCCAACGAGGGGAGTGTGATGGTGTGTAAATGATAAAGCGTTGCAAATCAATGCACCATAAACTTTTCATGACATTTTAACAGTACATATAACTTGGAAAAGGGGCCGAACGGCTGCATTTTAAACATTTGAGGAAAAAAAAACGGTCGGAACTTTTGGCGTAATGCAGTCTACATAACCCGAATAACGGCCCTGGCATGCGCCTCCGTTCATTGCATGTTTTAATCAGTATTTTTTTGCTAATTTTCTTTTTTTTAAAATCAATTAAAAATACATCTACAAGTAACACCCAAGCAGAGGCTTATAATCCAATGAAAAAAAAAATTCATCAATACCTTCGCTCAGTCCTCGTTGCTCAGTTGCTGACGGCTTGGTGGTAGGAGTTGAGTTGATGATATTTAGTTTTATAAAAGCTTCGATAAGAAAACTGTCGATGCTGCCAAAAAGTCTTTAGATATCTCATTTTCCCGGCTGTAACCCTTTTTTAAGTTTTAAATCTAGAGTTGGGCGAATTCATTGTAAAGATTTGTTTTTAGTGAGAAGGTGAAGCCGTTCGCGAGTGAGACGAAATAATTGCTACAAGTCAACGGGAGTTGTTCTCATCCGCGAAAATGTCGCCGTCTTAGTAATATCCTGCAAAGGAGGGTGATGATGATGATGATGGTGAAGCCATCCTAGAGACCGGATGTGGCTTTCCTTTTTAGGTTCCCATGCTTATCCTTTAAAATTTCTCAATGTCCATGTGTCTTTTTGTTGGAAACGGTTCTTTCTTTCAGATGGATGGATAGAAATCATAGGATAATACTGATTTCTTTTAACGAGATGAATGAGATGAGTTAGGTAAATATAGGGGGGAAAACTTCACTTTTTTATTCACTTTGCAATGAGGATTTTGTAAGGTAGATATAGAAAATAGATATTTTTTTTTTCTTAAAAGCACACTACCATTGTTCCCACATAGAGCAGCTTAAGTATTTATATCACACTGACTTTATTTATGTTTGCATTATAGTCCAATTTTGCATGTTGATATAGCTGTGAATCCACAAAAGTTGTACACGCTGACGGAGAACCCAACCGGCCAATTTTTTTTTTTCAACAGAGACCTGATCTACAGAAAAAATGTTATCCTTTAAATCCTGTTGAATCAATTTAAATAAAACAGGAAACAAGATCACTCTTATTGTTTTATGGTGAGGGGATGCTCAATGGTCCACATTTTAAATTAAACTGATGGCGAGTAGATACTCAGTACTCTAAAGTTTGTATGGAGGAGCTGTATATATTTCCAATGTGAGAATTGATGTCTTCTCTATAACGCCTTTTGCTATAAACCACGTTCGATTTCACTTTAATTTTGTAGTATAACGTGTATTACTCGAAATTACTTTTTCTTTGCACTGATAGCTTATCATGCCGTTTCTTTCCTCATCTGCATTTGCATTGTCTTTTCGCAGTGACAAGGAACGGATGACTTCCTTCACGCGGTGATGATGTCCTTGCTCTTTTTTGTGTATAATCGTCTTTTCCTTTATTTCAACTTGATCAAATTGCATTTAAAAAGAAATCCTTTTCATGTCAGACTTTCATCATTTTCATTTAATGCAATGGCATAAAGGTGATGGGCCTGTAGGAGAACTAGTTGAGTGCTGATGTAGTTGATGTCATTTAATAGGTTATTCTGTCACTATTGTTCATATAATGAAATTATCCTTTTTGTCATAGTTCATGACTCATGATGATGATCATTACGTACTCCTCAATTTAAATTAGATCAGATTACTGCAACGAGCTTAAGAAGTTATGCAGGGGGAGTAATGAGCTGTCCCTGTCACCTACTCGGATACAACTCGGTTGTCGAGAAACTTGTCATCCCGCATCCAAATCAAGTGCAAGTAGCGGCGATGATAATGGTGAGTAGGTAATATGCCTGAGGTATCAATGAGCTCAGATCCTCAAGATGTTTCTACAAAAGGATGACACTTTTTTCAAGAATATTCCTCACTTTTCTCACCAAACTTGTAGGATTTCTCAATGGATATTTTTTCCTCCAAAGCTTTCACCATCAACACCCATTCACAGTACAATTCATTAGGGTTTTACGGTCTCTCCGTTATTGTTATTATTGCGGGGCTGTGACAGCAGCACTTCCCTTCTAACGACCGTCTACACTGATTCAACACTTTTCATGAGCGCTTCTTGTCTTTTTTAAAAAGGAATTATTGTTCACCCAATGTTGGTTTTCCTTCTCTTGCAATCCCTGCTTGCATATGATTCCAAGAGAAACATAAAAAAAAAATTGCGAATAGGTACTGATATTGATATTACAGGCCAAAACGGAACAACAGTGGCACCGCCACTTTAACCTTAGCGTTTTTTTCACTTGTAGAAAAGTAAAGAAAAAATAATATGACAAATCCACACAATCGTTGGACTGGTGGTGCCACTGCCACTATTCACGTACAACTACTGACTAGCTTGGTTATGTTGCAGTCGTGCTAAATACTCTTTGGCTCTCAGAGCGTTCATCTGCCTTTCTCATGAAGATAATAAGGCGATATCTAAACTGCAAGTTTCACCATCCTAACATTATTATTCTGGTAGCATTCATCAGTAGTATGATCCGCACACGGCAAGAGGCAATATCACATTGGGTTCGTGAAAGACAGGTCCCTAGTTTGGTTTGTTGGGAAAGCCTCCTTCCACTGACATGAAGTGGGTCCCAACCTGGTCGAATGTCGTAAGCCCATGCACAAAAACTTTTAGGAATGAGACCGTTTTTTCTTCTTCATTTTTTCCCAGCGAAATAACCCCGTCAATATACTCCTGTGCCTCTGTAGTAGCCAAGTGAAGAGGGAAGCGGTAGGAAGGACACTACACTTGGTTCAAGTCCACACCAACAGTTTTTAAACCTATTATTACGAGATGAAAGGAAAAGAAAACAGTAAAGTTTAGCCCAGAAAAGGGAACTTTTTTCTTCCTTTTCCCCAACAAGAACATGCTTAAAGCCCCACTTTAGAGCAGTTAAGATTTGAGCTGAAAAAAAAATAATATAACAATGCAAGCTACTTCTAGCATCATGATACGATAATATGTGACGAGGCATGGGCATTATGATGTTTTGGCAATATAGCATAATATAACATTGCGCTATTCCTTTTTTTTCGCCAAAAAGCTTTACTGTTTGTGCAAAAAATTTGGGAAAAATAATAGAAGATAACCTAGGAGCAGCGGTGTGGTCTCTATATATATGTGATTGTACATGGTTTGTATATTCCCTAAAAAAATCTGAAGGTTGCTTATTTTTTTGCGCTTTGCATGGCCGCATATTCATATTCATCCACACAATAGACTCATAATAGAAAAAAAAATTATCCCGAAATGTATTTATTGTTGGGTATGTAATACTCTTTAGGAGAACAAACTAGCCTAGGCAATAAATGAAGGAGGCCGACAAGACTAGTTGCATGAAAGTAACACCACATAGCATACAGAGAAAAATAATACTAAGCAGGGAGAGAAAGATGATATCGCGTCATTATAGTTAAGGGGGGAAAATGCATGGTTTAGATCTGACTATATGCTCGTCATAGAATCAAATGAAACTTATATGAGGAGGAACGTTTCATGTACCAAACGAGTACAATTTTTGAAGCTACTTGATGTAAAAAAAAACTTTTCATGGTAAGGCCTTTCTATCTACGGTAGTAGTGCTGTATTGTGGTGGTAAAACTTGGAGTAATGTAGTTCTCTAGGAGCTTATATCGGCATTCATTCCCTGGTCATGGTAGAGAAACGACTAAAGTGACCGAACACGAGCTCCACACTCGGCATCAGACGAATAGAACGAAAAGCAGTTTTTTTTTCAGAAGCTGAAGTTACCACCAGCAAAAACGTGGAGGTGAGCATCTAGTAAAGAGGGTTCGTTAGGCTTGTATTTCCTATATGATAATTCTCCTTACCATTCCGGCGTTGGAATCGGTAAGGTTTTGTATAATACATTGTAGAAGTTCTCCAACCCTTTTCCCCTCTTGATATTGATATTACTACAAGAGTTGGATAGGTAGACAGGAGAGAGTCTGGCGGAGAGGTGGTGGTGGTGCCATGCTAATACGAGGATAGTAAGTCTGGGATTTACACCATTAAAACTTCATAAATACACCGACTTGTCATTTACAATTCTACAAATGTATAATATGTCCCTCTCCATTCAATCTCACTATCATATCCTCCCATCATCAACATACGAGGCAATCAGAGAAAAGGAAACTGGTGGTGGTGAAAAAAAAACGTTCATTTATTTTCCACAATTTACTAATGCGGTATTACACACTGTTATTATGTTTTACTCTTGTCATTTTCAATACTGAAATATCACGGCATGGGCAGAACATGCCGCTACCCATGCGAGCCCATCTATGCCCCTGGTCTTTCTCAATAGCTTTATTTCCCATTTTATATTAACTTTTGGATGGCTTTTACAGCTCCACTACAATGGCAATGTCTTCAGACGGAGACGTCAAGTAAAGGGGGAAGGAACGTTGATGTTGATGCTCAAGCCAAAAACTATCATTTTCCAATCTCCCCATATCTGCTGAAAGCAGCAAAGCTTCAGATTTCACTAAATGTACCTGGTTCGTGTAATGCAATTTCAGATCCAATTTTTATGAGCTTTAGCCAGAACCCCGGGATGACATTAAACAAGTTTTCTGGTAATGCAGTAGAGCAAAACTATAAGCTCCTTAGCAACAATGGGAGGATGGACGTGCAGGGGTTATAGTTATAAGTTCGGTCATTGAGTCTTTGTAGCCATGTCAGGATGTTAGTAAAGTAATGGTGCAAAGTCATCAGCAGCATGATTTCATACCATGAGGATTTTGATTGCCATCCTCGTCAGCGGCACGTCAGTGGCCACGTCGTCGTCGTCGTCGTGGTCATCATCAGCCCATCATATCATTGTATTGCAAGGTTGTGTTTTTTGACAATAACTACTTAATGGAATTAAGAGGAGTGCAATGTCTTAATGACCACGCCATGGTAAACATCATTAATACATACAAGCTTGGACAACATGTCATGATGATATGATGATCATCATGTTTCTGGTACGGTGGGCTATCCGTGGAAGCCTATAACTAGTCATTATCCGTCCTTTCGATAACACCGTATAAGATAGTATAATTAACTTGAAAAGTTTCCCCGTACATGTCATATAACTTAATGCTTTGACGACAGTATAATTATGAGGTAAATAGGGAAGCACACATTGCATTCTAACGTAACCCAACTTCAGAAGCGACTAATAATAAATTCCACGTGGTGTGCCGACTGCTAAAGAAATATTTGTCTGTATATATCCATTATTAATTTGTAATTAGCGAGATTTTTAACCATAGGTTTGCCACTGATTCGTTCTTCCCTCAAACGCAAATCTCACGAGGAACTTCTTCAGAGTCACAGGATGTAATTGAGGCAACGCTTCGAAGGACCTGTTATATATACGAACCGTTGCAAATGATTGGTTAGAGAAAGCATTTTTTCGGGGAAACGAGAGTCCCCATTTTTCATTATTTAATAGACATTCCCTACCAGCTCGCCTAAATACTAATTTGTATATCAGGGGTAAAAAAAATTCTGGAACTGTTTTTTTTTAAATGAGTGCTTCTGTTTGTCTTCCATCTACAATGGAAGGCATTGAGGCAGAATATGGCAGTGACTGCATTCATCCGTAATTTATTAGTGCTCGTAATATAGCTCGCTAAGAAGCTCTAGCGGAGCCTATTAACTTGAAATATGTATCACCGGGAATGTGTAAGAAAATGACGCGATGGATGATCTAAAAGTTGGGCAAACAAAGTTGGGGAAACGGAAGCGTGCACACAAAATGACAAAATAGATACTGGGAGAGTAGCACAATCCATGTAGAGTTTTCGCTTAGAGCACGTCTGCTGGTGGAGCGAGAGGAGGTGGTGCCTTTTTAGACCATGCAATTCAGCTTTACTTTCCCCTTGACAGAGATCATGTTTCGCGAGGAGTAGAGACTTGCTAAAGTACATGTTATTTACATAAGGACTAGGAAGTGAGAATGCGTCTTTCGCTGTTATCTCTGGTGGAGTTAATGATCATGATCATGCTGATGACGACCATTCCCATCCCATAAAAGTTGGCTATAATGTCTGATGAGTAAGAGGAAGCAACGGTATTATCCCAGGCTTGGGGAGAGATAGACAGTTTGCGAAAATAAAACAATGTTATCTGCTCGGCTGCATGGAGTAAAGTGAAACTTGGATTTAATCCACTCCATGTCTATGATCCAACAACACTATATTAATGTCAATTCCAACGAATGCCAAGCATACCATCCGCCTAGTCCTTGCTCATCGCCTTGAAGCGACTTGCACATGGGGAGGGCAGTTCTGGCAAAATTGGGCATTTTTGCGAAAGGCAAAGGAATCATATATTGCAATGCATCGAGCCTTCGTTAGAAACATCCCAGTTATTTCGCATTGCTTGGGAGGCATTGTTGAGCTTTCCCGTCTTGTGAACCGTTGCATATGTACTGTAGTTTTTCAATGAGAATGTGAAATGCCCTAAATAAGTTCAAATCTCATGGACCATGAGCTCATTCCTTTGTTGGAATACTTAGGATCAAGGATCCCATTTAGGATGGAAAGCGGATGAAAACATAATCCTCCTCGAATCCTCCCTCGAGGAGATTAAAGAAAGTGGTCAGGAAAGGGAATGCAATTTGGGGGAATGTAGATTTCTGTCAAGATGAAGATGACTATGTAGATTAAAAACAACCATAAAATTCCTCGGTTCGGTGTAAGGTCCCTTACCTTATAGTGACCTTTTCCAGTTTTTTTTATTACGTATAAACACCTACTTAGTTCCTAAATTAGTTTTCCGCACCCACCACCCCTCTCCATAATAGCCCATCAAACATTAACCCATTCGCATCTAAATCTCAGTTCATTCATCCCTCCTCTCATTAGTCACGTTGCCTTAAGTTGTAAAAAGGCTTTAATTGACTGTAGTCGCCATCAGCGCTCACCATCTTTGCAGGTAAGAATACATACGCAAAACAAAATTGTGGATTTTGCATGGCAACCATTTTTCTAAAGTTCCTAAACAACATATTTTGTACTTTGTAAACACATCCATGAAAACTAAAGAAGCCTCCATGTCTCGTCGGTTCATGCAAAGACTATGATTTAACTGTCTAATTTGGCAATATAAAGATCTGCAAAAATGGGCATGGGCATGTTACCCCCGTGCTCGTGCGTCTTTCCTCGTATAATTTATGCGGACCCAAAGGATGCTAAAGGATCACACTCCATTCGCTGAAAAAAAGTGGGTGGCTGGTTATTGTTGATAATGATGGGGTAGAGATGCTTACATTTCACTGACGTAACGTAAATACCGAGAAGTTATAATTCTTTGAAACAAATTAACTTTTTATCTGTCCGTTCCATTCCAACAGTGAAGACACATATAATGCTGGATCGCCAAGAGATGTTCAGATGTTGGTCTGTGTTGGCTGGGGTCTATTTTTCTCGCTCGTTTATCTATGCAATTTACATACAATGCTGATTCCGATTATAAATTAGCACCAAACATAATCATCGTGTGAATATGGCCACACGTCACACGTCATTACTGCCTCAGGTATTGCACATTGCTCGTTTAAATTGCCCTGCCATGTGTGCCATTTTGGATGGAATGTTAAATCACGGCATTACCTTTTCCATTGTAAGGAATGGAAAGTGGCTGCGATATTTATAAATTCGCATGCGTGTGTTTTAACGTGATGATAGTAGTGGTGCTCATCATCAGTTGAATTAATACTTCAGGTTTCACATATAAGTATCGAGTCATAATGTTGTTGAAAGTTTGCTTGTTCTTTTTCGTGGACATACTATATCCCCTGCTTTAATGTGTGTAAAAGTTTATCTAGCGTTGTGTTAATATTACTCTGAGATGACGTCATATACGCATACTTATTTATTCATCACCAGTTATTTGTTTTTGAGGGATAATGAGTCCTGCTCGCGTGATAGCAATAACAATCTCTAATTCCACCTTTTTGATCAGATCAGAATAAAAATGGCACAATAGGATTATTTTTTGGCAGAGCGGTTTCCCCGTCGCCGTAACTCATGTCATGTAACTTTTACTCTCACTTGATTACGCTTGAAGGAATGTATTCTTCTCATTTGTAATTCCCTCACCATCCATCCCAGTTCATCTAGCAGAATGTATGTGATTTTGTGACAATCGTAAAAACAGAAGGAAACAATGCACTAGTGGTGAGGACAAGCTCATTATGGGCTTTTGTTATTTCATTCATCGCGTTTTTAATTATAGAAATGCTAATCACACAAGTTGGGATTCTGAACTCCTTGCAGAGAGGTTAGTTCTGTAGAGGAGGATGTCAATTAATCGTTTGACAAAGGAAAATTATGAAAGCACTGAAGGAAGGAAGCATGGAGAGTGGAATGGCGTTTTAATTACTGTTAATTATATTCCGGCTTTAAAATTGGGTACTCCCTTGTAATTATTCGTATTTATTAGCTTCATGACAAAATATGTTTTGTGTCGCATTTGATGCCAGACCAAACCACGTAAGTAAAATAAGCTTACTTTTATTTCATTAGTATTATTACGTAAGTTCAAATGGATATAATATATGGGGCATTATGAAATTCCACTGTAATGCCCACATGACATCACGAATTCACGACACGACGAAAGGACCATCGTCATTAAAATAACATAAATTTCTTCAAACTGATGTCCAAACTAAAAGTCAAGCCAACTTCAAGCTGCAGTTGTTTCTCATTCCCAACTCATGACTTCAGCTCATATCCCTACCGATTTCCATTGCCAATTACCGAGAGTGTGAAAGTGTGCATTGGCAAGACAATCCACTACTTAAAAATCATGTTTGCTCTCTGCATTCTCTGCTTTCAAGGATAAACTGGCCCGATTGAATGGCTAGCCCATGTCTGGCCCTTATTTATAAACCATGTTATGGACATAGAAAACCACTAAATGCAACTTTAACAGATTTCATGGTTATCCATTTCATTTCAAACGTGTGTACCCTAATATTCCACAACTATTTAGTCGTACCAGCATACAGACAGACGCCACATGTGGTGAAAGTCCTTGCTCAAAAAAACCCCGTAGGTATCTGAACCTTAAATATTAACATATCACAAGAGAGAAAGAAATCCGGGAAAGCGCTTTCGGCCTATAATATATTGTTTACCCTAGCACTCCCGTCCCGAGGTTTTCCCCTCTCCTAAGAGGGAAGTCAATTTGAGGAATGGTTTTAACTTGGAAACAACATGACCACTATTCACACAATGGACCTACTCTCTCCCATTTACTTCATTCATTTAACGAAACCTATTTATTTATTGTTGTGTATGTCTGCGTGGCCCCTGTTGTTTTCCTTTGGTTCCAAGCCCGTATCCTATTTGCGCAGTAAGTAAACATGTCTGAATTTAAAAACGTCTTATACATTTTAAAAAGTCCTTTTCATTTTCTCACAAAGGACGAGGACAGGATGGAAAGTGGAATGAGTTGACAAAGAGGTGTTTTTTTAGAGAAACAAGCACGCGTGTATAAAAGCATTAGGGAGAATGCAGCAGAGTATGAGCATTGCGGAATTGAAATGTGGAAATATCAGCAATGACTCTCTGTACCAGTCTGGAATTCATTCCACCTTCCACATTTTTACTATATTTTTTTTATTCTGACGACGATGGGAATGGAAATTGAAGTGGAGTCTACTCTAGGAAAGTAAAAATGTCAGGTAGAAAGCCAAAATCATCAAGAGAATACATATAAAAAAACAGTTCCATTTCATTTCGACGATCATCATGATGATCATCGGCAGTAACGATTCCCACTCCCAACATATAAGATGAAGACCTAGGCAAGCTTTTGTAGACATCCCCAATGATGACGTATAAGCACATGGAAATATCTGCAAGTATGGAGATGTGTTTGTGTATATCTAGGTAGTTCTGCAAATTATCATAAATATGGGAGGCACATCTTTCAACAGTCTCATCCCTTTTATCTTTATAATTCCGCTGTGCCTTTCCTCTAAACATAAAAATAAGTAAATACTTTTTCTACCTTTTGAGTCCTTCCATGAAATGAGTCGAGTGTGGAGACGCAACTTTGTGGCTTACATATGCTGAGGCTTGTGAGCTAATAACGGAGCAAAAAAACACAGATGAGATACATTGAGAAGGAACGTTTTCAGCTATATAATAAAAAAATATACTCATAGATCTGTTTTTTTCTAGTCTCTGTTTATATTTATGTATTCATAAATTCATATGCGCAGAATGATTTAATGGAAGAGATAATTCAAAAACGTTATACTTATTGCTTATAGTCACCCTTTTTGCTACGCTTTTTTATTAAAATGAAAGTGCTTTCATACTCGACTATGAGGTAGGTGGCTATCCACTATCCATAGCCGGTATTTTTTTAAATATGGCTTAAAGGAATTCATAAATATTCCCATTTCCCATTACATTACTGAACGTTATCTTCCCCCAGCCTTCAAAACTTCAAATATCATAATCATAACTCATGACTGTGGATCCTGGCTTTTGGGCAGTGTCAGAATTTATTGAAATTTGCTAAATGTGTGGATCATCATCCGTCATTCTGCGGAAGAGAAATTGGAGCGCGTTAGACTCCACTCCCAGTGGTGAGATAGCAGGAGAGGTTTTGCTATTCTTCAATATTAAATTAGAGCTTTGTATTGGGTTGTAGTGGATCTAAACAAGGGAAGCTGAAGCCCCAAAGGTATTTTAATTTTATTAGGCTTAATCCGTGGATTTATTTTTGGTAAACTTTTCCAGTAAAAATTCTCCAAAATAAATACAAACACTGACCTGTCTAATGTTATCAACGTCATTTTCATTCTGGATCATTCCTACCACCTATCATGACCATTTTTTTCCAATGTCTGTGAACTCTGTTCCATGTTTAGTGTGTCCCAACATGTGATTCTCATGAACTTATGCCTTTCTGTAGGAGAATTATCTACCTACAAGAAAAATTTGCATTGCTGATGAACAAATACGAGCAAATTTATCCAGTCAGTTTCCATTCTATCTGTAACATGTAAATAGGTGGCTGACTGACTGACTGTTCGAGCTGAACATTAAAATGAGTTTAATTATGATCACGAGAGAAAAACAAAAGCAAACTGTTTATTTATACTTTTACGCTTTAAAAACAAATTGCAGACAAATTCTATTCTCTGCAAAGAGTAAATAAACCGAGCGATCATATGATTGATGAAACCATGTTATGTAGATCATGATAAAGTGCTTGATATCGATTGAAAAAAACATAATTTGAAAATTCGTAGTTTAGTTTAACAGAGATATATGGTAACATCTCTTTTACGATAAAAAATGTAAATTAATCAGTACCGAAATAACAGAGCCTAATCAAATTTATCTAATTTAAATCTGCAAAAAGTGATTTTCGATAATGCATCATTTGCTATATTATTAATATGAATTCATTTTGCGGGGTGACCGGAGGTCGCCCATCTTCGAACTTTCGGACATATTTAGTTCGAAAGTTACCCTACAAGACAGACAGACAATGAAATTTAAGTGAACGTTTGGGTATACAACACAGGTCACTAGGTCAGAGAGCTAAACAATTGTAGCGATATTTATAGGGAGGGGAACAGTTATAATACCAGTTCAACCTAGGTGTGAAATGAGAATGTTTTAGATTCGCACGGAACTTCAATATAAGGTGTTTTTTTGACCGAAACCCACAGATGACAGAATCCAGTCACATTGTAGCAGTGCAGTGGTTTTTCAAGGGATGTAGAAAAAAGTATCCACCGTTTCGTATGCTTTAGGTAGCAAAACACACACACGGCATCCAATCCAAGCCAAAGTACTGTTGAAGCAAAGACAGCAGAGCGAATTTTTTCGTGGGTAGGATATGATGGATGATCAAGCTAGCATCCATTCAAGGATATCATTCACGTTAATGTTGTTTGTGGATGCGAATCTATTTGCATGCTCCTCCCTTTTTCTTTGAATCGTATGGCATGGTATGACTCATGTTGACTCATTGTCATGTCGAAAAGGCATAGGGCCCCATAGCCAACTCCAGGGATTTCGCCTGTACTTGCATCAAACCGGTATAGAAGGTTGCACCGGGTAATTAGCCGTCGCCGAGACTTTATGCCTTTTCGATACTGTAATAGCTGTAAAACAAATATGGTATTTTGAAGAGGTAATTTGAAGACATCGGTCTCGTAGCTCAGGTTGTAATTAGCGTAGCTTGTGTTTGGATCTCATGAAAGTAGCGGGTGTGGGTCTCCGATTCGAAACCCGGTGCGGGTAGATCCGCACCGCTACTTCATGAGTTCCAAAAACAAGCAACGCTAGTTACAACCTGAGCTACGAGGCCGATTTCTTTTTGTGTTTCAAACAGTGTAAGGGTTAGAGGAAAACTATTTTTTTGTAAAATTTTTGGAATTTGAATATGGAAGTGAAGGCTTCACAATAATCACAATTACAAATACTTCTGTATATCAGAAAATAATCCAACCAATTGACGGAGCTTGGAAGGCAAGCCAGGATAAAGCAATTTTAATATCGATATCCGAGATCAGAATTTAAAAATTCTTAGTAATTTTTAAGATATGATGGTAACAAAATATTTTTAGTAGCTTTAATTTAATCAGAAGCATAATAAAGCATACATAATTGAAATCTGTATGAAAAATTCTTTTCATGTTACTATGTGAAAATAAAATTCGACCTTCCCCTGGGGTTGGGGGGTGCTCGAATGTCGCCCAACTTCCAATTTGTTCGAACTAAAGCCCGTACACCCATCTACAACCGAAAACAGAATTTAAAAATTCGTAGAACTTTACGAGATTTGGTAGCAAACTATCTATTTTATGCTTGACATTGTATTTAATTTATTCAAAACCGAATTAACAAAGCGTGATAATAAGATTTACATAAAAATTGAAATCTGCATAAAAATAATTTTCAATGATGTATCATTTGCTATATATGTTACAATGTAAATACATTTTGTTCGCGAGCTTCTTCAGGTGGACTTCTGGTTCAGGTTGACCGGATGTCGCCCATCTTCGAACTTTTCTGAGTTACGAATGTTTCGATCCATATCTATCTATAGCCGCCAACAGAATTTAAAAATTCGTAGTGATTCGAAAGTTATCGTGCTCACAGCGGTACAGCGAGACGGGCAAGCAGCTAATCGACAACAAGATCATAATGAAACATGGTTTCGCAATAATATATAACTAACATAAATACCAAAAATTACAAACATTAACAAAAACGATGAATCACACTTAACCTTTCCGTTGCGCATGTAAATGTATGATGCATACCATTACATAATGATGACTCATTAAGCCTTTGTAAATGATTATAAATTATCATATTTATCTTTTATTTTTACACTTTACCGTTCGTGACAAACACAACTGCGTGAATTACGCTATCCATCTGTCGCATCACAGTCCCAGTCACAGCGGACTTGCGAAAAAAAATCATCCATAATCCAAAGTGGAAAACAGCATCGATCGCATTCACAGTATGGAATGCAAAAGTCTGCATCACCAACGACTAAAATCCGCCCACCATCCACTATCACATGAAAATTCCCGCATACACCAAATTATGCAAGTTCCTAGATGATAACAAACAGGAGTTTAACAAGGGAGGTTAGATAAAACAGTTTTTTCTGTGTCATAAATTAGTTTACGTTAGTTTAGCTTAATAAAGCTTGACAGCCCTTTTTCTTTTGTTCATTAAACTCGATAGCCTGGAATGTGATGATGATGAATCGATGACCTTGATATAAAAAATGAAATTTATGAAGGACATCGTCAAACTCCATATGACTATTATATCTAGCCATCTTATCGCCAAACTATATTATACATTGTGTAAATAGATAAGCTCTGTAATTTTATCAGGAGGGCGCACAATCTAAATTGTGATTTATTAAAAAATCATGAACGAGTCGTGTCATAATCAGGGAGTGAGTCTTAAATCCGAGATAAGACTAGTCTTCTGGAAGCCTTTCCCTTTATATGTCTGTGGAAGGACATTTCCATCATTAGCTTCCATGTACAAAGGGTAATTTGAAAAGGCAGTTCTCCAGTAACAGTTTATAGCAATCTGGATGATGATGATCATCATCATCATCATTCTTGGAGGAATGTCGACCACTTTATCCTAGGTATATGTATGCATATCTATCGATCATATCTCCAACATTTAACTTTTGACTGAGTAACAACCACTTCCATAATGATAGGGATCATGGTGATGATGATGAATGATGCTATTAAACTTATTAGTTCGTATCAAACACGAAACTTCTTTTTTCATGAGAACAAAGCTGTCTGAGTACAAGGCTATCCAGTAGAAACAACATGAGTCGTCTGCATCCGCACGTGTAGCATGTATTTACAGTTTATTTTATGAATGAACGTGTGATTTTTTTCTGAGTGATTCATAGTCGTATCAAAGTGATCATCGCCATAATCATATTATATTATTGAACAAAGTTTTTTCATGTAAAGTTTCAAGCGAGTCTTACGAGGAGTTTTCCAAAAGTTAACTGCTCTATTTTTATTCATGAGGTAGTCATGCGACAGATTGATTTCAGAATAAGTATTGTTTTACATAATCTTCCAAGTCTAGCATTCTTCCCTAAGGTGGACCAATTCTGAAACGCCTTTGTTGTAAAGTAAGGTACGGTGTTGTATTATGTTGAAGTTTCAAATTTTGCATTGTTTCAGCTCTTCGTCTCTACAAGAAATCGGGAATCTTTTCGCTTCTTGTCTACGAGCTAATTTTTAAACACATAGAGCATGTAAGTCTTTTGAGAACCACCTCGTATAGTATCATCTGTCATTCCCATCCTTATTAACTTGCGACCGTAAGGTGAAACGCAAGTTACTAAGATCGTCTGGGCAGTCTGTCCGTCCGTCCGTCTGTCTGTCTGTGAACACGATAGCGTCTGCAG
>JAQGAH010000177.1:0-65371 GCA_034696885.1 Lepidocyrtus paradoxus | reverse complement strand
GGACGGACTGGTTATCAATGTACGAAATAGCTAATTGATAGTAGTAGTATTATAGTAGTATTTAACAAATCAATATTGGGCCAAAGAGCCGGTAACCGAAATAAGCCACTGAAAAATGCACTCCCCTGTCGTCCCTGATGTCATATACATAATCCATAGTTGTAAAATGTGCTATAATATAGCCTCTCACATTTGATTTATTAGCCTCTCTGTTATATAGCCAAGTATGGATGGGATGACAGGTCTGAGCATAATAGACAATTTAAATGGTTTTCGCCCAGTTGAATGTTAAGAAAGCTCTCGTTCTAAACCAAACTCTTTCTCTTTAAAAAATGCTTACAACAGTTACCAAGTATTTTATGTATTAAGAGCAAGAATACGGGGCGTGTCCGTTGGAAAACACAAAATCTCGCATTCTGGCGTATCAAACAAAAGAAGCGCTTTCCAGCGAATTCAAGCTCAGATTCGGAAATTTCGTCAGCTGATTCTCCCATTTCACTAGAAGTCGATTAACCCTACTAACTTGACTTCTCAATAGCCTTAGTAAAAGTATATTTTGGAAGTGATTTGTAGTCGAAGGAATATCCGGTGGTGAATTGTGATTCATATACTCTTGTAGGTTAGATAAAATGTATGTACTATCTTGTTTCTAGCGCTTTGGTTCTTAATCTTAATCTTAATTAAGAACTGTTCTTAATCTACTTACCTACGTTCTAAGTATGATATAGTTACGTTCTTCTCCTAATCGTTACTTGAGTTAAGGACGAGTTTAAGCAAAAAGGAAAATGGAGAGAGTTTTACTTGTAATGCCTCAGAGACAGAGATATGTACATTAAGAATAACATGGCACTACACAAAATATTGATAAGTCTGCCTTTCACTCATGAATACCCTTTCCCTATCTAATATTTTCTTATTCAACTCAGCCTTGGATAATTTATTAAGAAGTATTTACATGGTTGGTTGTATTTGGGTAGGAATTAATTGGTAACGCAATCTAAGCCAGTCATATAAAGTTGACGAATTGCTGCAATAACAGCCGTAATATTTACATAACTCTATATTTTTGTAAATCAATAGTAATTACCTTAACTAGTTTTCTCAAGAAAAGACAGGTACAGGATCAATAATAATAATTGATTAATAACAATGCTACCTGACACCGTGTAAACACTTTTTTGACTTATATTAATAAATAATGTTAATTATGTTAATAAACAATTCAATTAAAATCAAAAACTCAATAATGCATGTAAAAATATTACCGATACATAACTTAATACAAACCTAATAAATAAAAAGTTAATTAATTGAATATCAACCCTTATTGTTATCGTCAATTTTCTGTATTAATATCGTCATTGAATCGTTACTTTTACTTAGCCTATTTGTAGAAAACTGTATGGAATTAAGTAATTTCAATATTAAAACTAAAATCATCCATCACCTTCATTAACTACTGGGCAGTCTCGATTGCTTCTCATTTTTCATACATTCATAAATATTTTTTTCGGGGTGGTACTGAAATGCAAAGAAGGGATACCTAGTGCCTTCCACTGCCGACACTCGACATTACCCTCAGGATCATAACTTGTCGCTAGTAGTTTGAAAGAGTTATTCAGAGCAAACTTGTTAAAGTTCTCGGGTGTAATTAACGCAGAAATGGTGAAACTTCACTGTTAGGGGGCTTGAATTTCCTAGCACTGCTAAATAGCCGACTTTGCATGATATCTTAACAAAACATGAATTGCAAATTATTCCTTGTAGCTGGCATGACATGTGACCAGAACCTCGTAATGAAATCATAATTTAATTATCATATAAATAAGGTGAATTTTTAATTTGTGTTATATTTAATTACTAGGGAAATATGAATTCGGGAGCGATTTAAAAAAAAAAGAATCTTGTTAAATCATGGGGAACGCAGCAAGCAGTCGGATATCAGTTGATATTTGAAATAGCTGTTTATGCAAATTTCTTGAAATTGCGCATTAAGAAACTTGGTGCATACTACAATTCAGAACTGGATGAAACTCAGTACAAATGTAATCGAGCGTGGAAAACATGATATCACACGTGTAATGCATGTGAATTAGAAATTCTTTGTTTAAGACTGGAATGATTATTTTGCATAGACCAATGGAGAGACCCTGAGTTACTGCCAAAACATATTCGAAAACACAGTCGGTTCGCGCTTATAATCAAACTTGTCTTATGCTTCTTTTGAGTTTTTAATATTTTTATTTATTTACGTAAAACTTAAATAAATCATAACTTAAATATTATTTTTTTTATCTCAGCTCATCATGAATCATGATGACGTTAATGAAATAAACTCACACAGACACAGACCGACGGACGGTTTTGTATTAGAAATGGGAATATCGTGATCAGATCATGATGACAACTGACAACTGGAAATAGCACATGTTCATGGCTTCCCAAAGAGCCTTTCAAACTGATCGATTTTAATGTCTAGCTTATTTATTATGCATGCTTAAAACAAGAACCAATTGAACATAAATTGTTTTAGGGGAACAAAGGAAGTTTTGATATGAGCAGGCTGGATCACCGTTACCCTTTTTCATGTGGTTATTTTCCTAGCAAAAATTTGTTTTTATTACGTATTCATTTTCATTAATTTTGTCGTTCTCATGCTGATCACCACTCCAGATAGTTGGTTAATTTTTAATGTTGTTTTTCTCAAATGAAAAGTGCAGAGATCATGCACACACATGCTTCATCCCATCATCCCCAAATATATTGAAAATGAATGAAGGGCCAATTTTCCCATCAGCACCATATTCCACCTCTTCCAAAACCAAAACGGTTCACAACCATCGCAGTAGAGAGGTGGAGGAGGGTCAGCCCAACGAACAATAACAAATTAGCAGGATGATACAGCCATATAGATATCCATCCTAGGGTAACTGATATATCATGATGAAATGGTTATCGGGAAATGGAAAATGAATTATTCACACAGTTAATCCCGGATCATTTGTCATTTCTTTTCAGGAGGGCATCGCGTATCGCATCACCATGTGTAGGTGGAGTGGAGATAGTGACATAACATCACATATCAACATACAATTAGGTACCAGAGACCGGAGTAAATTGGTAGCGTTTTTTTTCCTGGAGGAGTTTGCCACTCTTGCCGTGAGAACCTGTAAAACAGTTTTGTTTCTGCATGAGCAACCACGATGGGAAATTATGCACCTTGCTGACATTGCATCTTTTAACATATTTCAGGCCCTTTTTTTCTGTTGTTGTTGATGATGATGATGCGGTTCGGTAGGGTTAATAAAAAAACTGATTGTAACGGACAAACACGATGGTTTTTGTTTGCTCATTCATTTCTAGGCAAAAAGGGGGAAAATAATCCATTTCCCAGGAAAAGATAAAATAAAACTGAAGTTTGCATTGATAAATGCAAGCTCATGCTTAGGTCCTGGAAGATGAAGGGTTAGCCAGTAATAGTCATCCCTGTAAGGATCGTTATGTGAAAAAAGGAAGGAGTGAGCACTGAGGAGATATATATGGGTTTCCATTGAAAATGACATGATCATCATGATTTTCAGGATGATCGAACCCGATACTTAGGTACTATGCTGGTTAAACGATTGTTAAATGGGCTAAATGTGGGATTGTGGAACTGGAACCTGATACGTATCAAGGTGGATTATTGGCAGCTAATCATGTTTGAATGAGAATGGCATAAAATGTACATATGCCGGTTTAACCGATCATTTCCTCCTTTCAATGTCGGTGGTATGGAACGGATAAATAAATAAATTGATTTAGGAAAAGGACTCCGGGTTGGGATTGGGGAGATAAGTATATTTTCATATTGCCCACTTGCAATCAAATGTCCGAGAAGCTGCTCAGAGGAACTGTCTCACCGGAAGGAGGAAGATTTACAAATTTACACTTTGCAATTTGATGATAGGAAGCTTATTAGTTTCACTTCCTCCAATGAAAAAACATACAAGTAAGTAAATCAATCTCTAATAATTCCAGGTAATTCCAATCATCGCAAACTACTCATTCTTCCTGATTTTATTCTTATTGTTTCCGGATGGGGATATATGCTTGCTGGTAGCTCACGGAGCACTGCCATTGGGGTGACGTGAGAAATTGTCCGAGAAAAGGAAGTATGTAATACTGGAGCTGGTCTGCTGGAGAAAAGGTCTGCACAAAACTTTGGACAGTCAAATTATAAAAATTAATTTCAACTATTTTTTACACAATGGTACATAAATATGCTAGGCAGGGAGTCACAAGAACGGGATGATTTACACCTGAAAAAACGCCTACTATCCATTGCACGAACACATGCCGAGGGATGCATGGACACTGGGGTTACTTAGCATTTTTAAATGCCCGGGTATAACAGCCATACAGCATAAGGATAACGTTGGCGATCTAAATATTATGCAAATTAACAACGAAACAAGAAATTTTTAACTAATTTCCTACTGAAAGCCCTCTCAGCTTCATGATTAATTGAGTGCACTCAATTCCGTCATTATTGCAAGGCGGAACTATCACTTCCTTCTAAAGCCTTTTAGATAAAAACGGGACATGACTTCATTAGATGCCTAATCAATATCAGTTCCAAACGAAAAAAAAATCAAGTATTTTTTTTCTCAAACTTGTTAGGTAGCTGTAAATAGAGTGAATGCTTAATGTAAACACCTGGCACGTGGATAAGCAGGAATAATCAACATACTTTGGTGAAGATGAAGATGCAATTTGTTGTTAATGAGGCGTATCACCATCTCACCATCACGTTATTATCTTTCCTGTCAAGTCTTTAAAAAAGTACAATCCGCCCGACTCGAATCGGAAGTATGATAATGATAAATAACTAATATCTAAATATAGCAAGCTGTTTAATATTGCCAATGGGATATAGCGCTTTATCTAAGAAAAAATGTGTTTGTTTAATTAATCAAAACATTATATGGCTGATTGAGCCTTTCAACAAATGCTAATTCGACGTATTCTTATCTTGTTTTTTAAAGCTTCTCCATCGAATCGATCCTCCTGATCAATTACATCTCAATCGACTTATTTCTGTAGTTCCTCATTTTTCTACAAAATGAACAGGATATTTTAAATTTTAAAATTCTCATCACGATCATTTTTTTAAGCCTTGCACCTAGACCGAACTTTTAATTTGCGGATATATTTCGGTTTGGCTAGACCATCGAGGCCCTTTTTACTTTCTACAGCTGTGTCTGAGTTGTGGTGAGTTCACATCCGTTTCTGCCCTTTAAATGTATGACGCTGTTTTCTTCTTTTTTCTCCTTTTAAATAACACACATATACACTTAATCCCCATTTTTACCGAGTTGAAATTCCCCAGAATAATGCTGAAGGCATCCAGCTTGCTTTTGGGAAGTCAGTTTTTTATCACTTGAACTGAATTACTTACCTAGATCGGGTGAAGAAAAAATCATTTAATTTTTCTCAAAGATAATTGAACTTTCATGGGTACCCACATCCGTATAGAGTTTCAATTTGCATCGAAAATATACTTTCAGCTAGTATTAACCGTCGCCAAATAATGATACGTCCATTTTAGTTTCTGTAAATTAGTTGCATAATAATAATTTCATATGCTTCATCAAATGATTTTTTAGACCTCAAGTTCCGGATCAAAATCATCAATAATTTCTCTCAATCCACCACAGGAACATCATCACATCATCGGATGTACCAAATTAAAGCGTGTGCCTTCAAGACTCCATCCCGTCATCACGATTCAATGATCACTTCTTCTTTTTGAAATGGCTTCATCCTAAACCAATAATTTCCGTTTACAGAGACTCACAGACAGACGGTGAAATCAAACTGGATGGATGAGCAAACCTAAAAATTGACCCTTTTGCCTGTGTAGTAATGCATCATATTCATCCATTCTACAGCATAAAACAAGAGAAAACCCGAAAAACGGCTTATCCAAATCCAAGCGCACACACACGAAGGTGGATGGTATTCTTCTTCAGACTTTTTCATCAAATTATTTTTCACCTTTAGCCAAATTTGAGATACGAGATGTAATCCATTTGGAAAGTGTCAAAAGCTCACCAAAAGCCACACACATCGAAATCCCGAATTTAATTTTAAAATATTTGCCTTCCTATCAATAAAACACATCCTTTTCATTGCAGATTTTTATCCTTTGGAACAAGTAGAGATATGGATCATTTCGTTGTTGGTATCAATTCTCATCAATTTCGGCCGCCATGCCTCCATTCGGTAGAAGTGAATGAAACGGGATAAATTATTTTAGCCAAGCTGAAATATCTTTAATAGTCCATTATGAATTTTTTAACTGAATCATATCTCCCAATGCGATCAAGAAGGTGACAATGACGGTGACTGATGAGATGATGATGATATCATTTCAGCAACACACCGCACCGGTGCGGTCCCGCTGAATTGTTCATCTTTTGATGGGATGATGATAGGGCATGTATGAATGTAGCATTTTTCGTGTAATTTCATCAAAACCTTTGTGCCCGCAGACAAGAGCTTCAAAAAAAGCAGCTTCATATCATATTGTCTAGCTCCCACTGTTAGTCTTTTTTACAAGGGTAAAAACCCACAATGGCAATGTGCACATTGTCCATCAACAATTACAAATTTTTGTCCGTTACTACTCCCATCCCGTTTGATTGACGCACATGCATAATAACTTTATCATAATTACATTATGAAGATGATCATGCTGCTGATGGTGTCACTGAAACGAATTTGATATGTTGTAAATACATATATTTTTTTTACATAAAAGGCTCGAGATTGATGAATGAAAAATGCATATGCCCAGAGTGAAAACGTTACATCTCCCAAATGAATATTTAATTGACCAGGTGAAAACAGATCAACATGTGAGCACATAATCGGAATAAAAAATATGCTTGGAGGAAAAAATGTTAAAGTGACTCGTTTTTTTAATATTACTCCACTTCCAGTTTTATATCAGTGGATGGCTTGCTTGCATGACTTCCCTCCTTTCCCCCTTTAAAGTGGGCTCTGCACAGGGACCTCTTTTTTGAATGTCGGTGTCAGTGTCGGCATCAGCCTCAGCCTCTTTCTTCGTCTGTCATCATCAATGTCAACTCCTGTCATCTTCCCATTGTCCGAGGGAACAGCTCACTCGCATTTTTGTGAAGTGTTTTCACTTTCAGAAATAAAAAATTACATATTCAATAAGGAACACGATATGATATGATGTATAAATATGAAGGATGACAATAGTTTATAATGGATTGAACAACTTTATCATATGTACCAAGCGAGTCGTATTGTTCCTATCATTCAAATTCAGAAAAAAAGGGTAACTTTGTAGCTGGCTATGTCCCTGGTCTCCTATCCTTTTCTCCTGTTGTTGTGGAGCCGTCTATTATTACTTGGAAATTTTTACTACACTTGATTATGAGTGTAATGTAATAACTGAATATTTAAAAAAACTTTTAATGTTTGAATTGCTCAATACAGACAAGAGAGGATCATAAAATTGCATTAATAGTAATGAGGATCTGGGTGCTTGTATTTTTCAACCAACAAAGCAATATTCCCAAATGCCAGTTGGACCATATGTGTTCAAAGGTGTAATGAGGAATGAATAATATAATTTATGTATGATAATTTTTTTTCGTGATATATGACATGACTATTATTGTCATCTTTTTTTGCAGTTGGCACATGCCACATGTACAAGTTGGTAAAATTGATTACTTTTTAAAAGCCCACTCGTGTTTTTATTGCCGAAGCAGCTCTTGAAAAACTGTACAAGTGAATAATATTCTCCCCTTTTTGGCAACACAGGGAGCTCAACAATATGAATATATCAGTTAGAGTTGGTCTCATCTGCATATGCATATTTATTGTGATGAGAGGGTTCCCGTACTTACACATAAATTAAATGTTAAAAGGGGAAACTTAAGAAATAAAAATTGTAAAAGTAATTTTTGTTAAAAGGCCCAGTCCTGCTCGACCCTCTGGTCACGACTTGTTCAATGTCCCTAGCTGGAAATTAAATAGCAGGATGTGAGATGCGGATGTTTCGCAAGGAAGGAGAGAGGAGGATGAGGAGGACAAGCAGCCGCACAAGTTTTTTTTAAATGGCAAGGGAGACGAAAATAGAGAAGCCCGTGCCATGGTTGAGTGCTGATGATGTGTTATGCGTGCCAGCACCATTCCATCGGTCCATTCCACCTCTCTCCCCGTCATCGGATTGCAGTGGATTTACCTATTTTTATGATTTCTTGACATGCAAGTAGAAAAGGGAAGGGAAGCGCACAATAAAATTCCAGTTGAACGGGTCTTTTCGCTGAGGTAGGATAAATATAACCCTATCGTAGCTGAATTTTTTTTTTGGCTGGATTAGAGGAAGACTTGGAGGTTCATGACATGATGTTCTTCTCCACTCAACACAGACTTTAGCATGAGGGACGACCGCCACCGGAGCCGGAGTTTCGGTTCGTGGCTCTTCCCGTGCTGTGATGTGTAGTCGAGTGATTTTTGCTCATTGACTCAGTCTTGTTTAGATAAGTGGGGGTGGAGGAGGAGGTAGTAAATTGGGGTAAAACCCATTCATAAACTCTTCTTCGAGCCTGGTTAAAAGTTCACACATTCATTCATTCCTTAAACTTCCTGTCTTTGTCCTCCCTCCTTGGTCGAAACGAAAGCATGAAAATTGAATTCACTCTTTTGTCAATGAAAATCGCACGGATTGCAAAACGCGGTAGTCTCCATATTTCCAGTATCATGGAATAAAGTCATTCATAAAATGGAACGGATGTTTTCAGAGTCCAGAATTTTGGTGGGAATTTTATGTGTGCCGGATGGACTTACATACTAGCCAAGAATTCTTTGACCTCACGGCCATTCATCAAGGACTTCATTTTTCTTGTAAATTTTTAGACTGAATGAGCACAATGACCAAACGCGTCTGATACATATGTCGCAGAATAAAATCACCTAAAAACGCTTTATAAAGATTACCATCAAACCTTATCACTTTTCCATTGAGCTTTGTCACATTCATATGTTTTCCAAGAGTATGGCCTGTAGTGGTCCAAGAGTATGGCCTGTAGTGGTGGTGTCTGTATCGGTGCTTGAAAACAAAAATTATCGTTTTTTCAACACTGGTGACTGGGCTTTCACAATATTTTTCAGGTTAAAAATGCAAATTATGAAGATAACAAAGTGTCAGTGAGCCCATTTCTTTCTTCACTCGTCCAGTCCGCCAACTCTGACTATGATTGTGGTGCGAATGCTAAGACGCTTTTTATACACTGTTTCATAAATTTAATTGCAAGCTTTAACAAAATAGCTACATGCTGACATCTCACTCTTCATTTATTCTTAAGGCTGAACAAAACTAAAACACAATTTAAATATATTTCATGACATGAGCAAAATGATATTACAAATACATACTTTCATTTTATGAGGGAGTGAGTGAGTCCCCAACATTATTTTAAATGCTACGTAGTTGCGTACGTACCCTAAGATGAAAATGCTTGTTTCAAATAAAGAACTCAAAAATACGCTAGAGACACATTTTATGATGCTTCTCTAGATCACTTTTAGTTGACCCTTTTACACAAGATGTGGAGTATCCACGGTTGTCTCCTTATTTAGCATAAAATAGCGTTTAAAAAGTTTCCATACAACTGTGAGATTTTTTTCAAACAATGATGATAATGATAACCTTTAGATTTTTCCATAGTTTATCTGAGAACTTTGAACTCTGAGAAGAGTGGATGTCTTTTTTCTGTACTTATTTTCCCTTCAAAACTCAGTTAAAATGGAATACGTATAGTCATATGATAAAAGTATTTAAGATTTTTCTTCAGATAATGGATATCATATCCATGTACGCCTTGGTTTCAACCATGGAAAAGTTAAACTAAGATTATGGAACGAATATATGTTCAGCAAACAATATTACTTCCCATTCCATAACAAAATGACAGGGTTCCTGTCCCTTGCACTTTTGCTCCATATTTTTTCCCATCTGATAATGACATGAACATTACGGTGGTACTGTTAATAATAGTGACCTGAAAAACTAGTTAAAGCTGATGATAAAAAGCGGGAATAAATGGAGTCTCATGTATTTATCCTGATTTAAGTATAGTTGTCTCACTTAAGGCTCGACTGGCTTATGATTAGTGAAATGAAGGGATACAACGGGCCTCCTTAAAATGTTATGGTTATGATGACTTCACATGGCCCATGAACTTTATGCATGAACCTTGAACAGATTTATTTTCATGGAAGGATACATGTAGACCAGGGCTAAAGCCAGCGACAGAAATTAGCTCTGGAAAAGGTTCCTTTTTTAGAGTTAATGTATTCAAGGAATTCATAATTTTTTCTTGAGGGGGTGATGTCATGCCATGCTCATATCACATCCATATCGTAATCCCAACCTTTCCCATTTTTAGGAACAAGGGCACATTATCCATTTATTAGAACATTTTAGAGAAAAGGCAAAGGCTCCACTCAGAAGTATAATTCCTTCAGGACATTGTTACGCAGACAGAATATTATGACGACATGACACTGACATTTCTCTAGAATGTGGCTTTTGATGAGAGGCGTATGATGAAAGAATGAGATTCAAGAGGAAAGATATTCCTAATGACTAATGAAATTTATACAAAAAAATGAATTGGAGGAATTCCAAATGAGCTCATTTTTTCACATTCTTTTTGTTCTAACTGCGTTGAAACACGAGCTAAACAACTTTGAATTCCTCCGTTCATCTTCCGTTAGTCCAATCCATTAAGGAGGAGGCTGCCGACCAAAGAGGAAGAAACTGACCCTTGCCAACTGAAACTAACGTAAGTATTTTGTAACAGGATTCTTCCAACCTCCAAGCTGGGTTCAGAGAAGGCCGCCGCTGACACAAATGTCATCATATCATTTCATCAACTTCAATAAAATGTTATGAGAATCCAACGGCGTTTTTTTGAAGAGTTGAAAGGTCATAATATCATACTTGTGATGTTAATCTATCCATCATGACATGTCCTAACATAATGGGAGTTGAGACTTTGGAACGCAAACGTAACTAATAGTTTTTAGAAGAATGAAATGATCTGAAGAAAATGAGAGGGAAAAGTTCTTTTTGTGAATTCCTTTAACATAACGACATTACGTATACTATTGAATCATTCGTCTATTTGACCAAATGCACAAGTTCAAAGTGGAAGCTTAAACCCTTGATAAAATATTGAAACTATGATTAATACATAATATCCCATCTGGTGCGGTTGCGGTAAATGCCAACAACGGACAGAACAAGTTGGAAGATTGGATTGAGAGCTTATCACAATTTTATTTGCTTTTAATACCGCACGCCAATAAAGTTACATAGTGAAGGTGACCTTCAACTTCAACTGTATCTCTGAACTTCACGCGGTACTTCTTTAGATGACATCAGCAAAAAGCAAAGTTGAGATTGAAAACGGAGCATAATCAATTCCATATTTTCCCACCGTAATACGCAGGTAAAGTCTCAAACAGTCTAATTGGAATTCCAATCTCTCTTTATATGAATACTTAAAGCTATATGAGTTGCTCAAAATTAACAAAGGTCATTCATGTAGAAGGAATGTCAATTATATTCTTAAAAAATGAGATTAAAGTGTCAATCAATTTTGTTGATTCTCACAAAAGCCAAGTTCAAATCCCTTCGTTTGACTCAGAGAAATTAGCTGGAATTTCTCAATTCCAATGACCATATAGACAAAAAAAATCCACGCTCATTTGACAGATTTACAGTATCAACAGAAAACACAGTCATAAACCAACAAGAAAAAAATGCTGACCGGTACATGCATCATCATCAGCACCTCCTTCATTATCCTCATTTGCCTCCAATTTCCAACCTCTCAGATAAATGCATAAAGAAAACTAGTAAAAGGGACAGGAGGGACATTGTAAATCAATTGAAATGAGTTATTTTCAAGATGATAAGAGTGGAAAACGAGGGATTTTCTCTTGTTCATCATCCTCCTCCTCAACACCCTGATCATCTCATCATCAGTGGCATTGCCATTTTTGAAGGTTATCCTGTCATCCCAAACTAATAAATAAGCTTCGTTAGTTATCCCAATGTTTGATTGAACTTGTTTAATACATATAAACTAACAGTTCAAAGAGATGATAAGAAAGGTAAGTGGTCTTTATTAGCTTTCATCATCATATAACTATACATCTCTTTTACACACTACCCCTTTTTGTGCATTATGGATGGCTGAATACGGACAAGTGGAAAAAAAAATTGGATTTAGCCTTTCCCAATCGTAAATAATATTGGAAGCGGATTTATAGGAACGTCTGGTCTGGTGTTTTTGTTGGCGATGGTGTAATCTGGGCTGGTGGAGGTAGAAAATGACTTGATTTTTTTATTCAATGTCACCAACCATCAATACAGTAGTCATAGCCACCATTCTATGACCGAGACCATCACCTCGAAACAAAAATCCTGTCGACGAGGACAACGCGTCGTCGCATAACAGCACGTGAGATGTGCGAGTGGAGTCTCCATAACTGCAACTCCTCTTCGTGGTCAGTCAATAAACGACTATAAAGCAAATACAAAGTGAGGTAGACTGGAATGGAATAATTTATTTTCATTAATTTCTTCCCGCTCATTTTCCCTCTCTTTGTGTAAATATGTACTGAGCAGAAAAGGGACATTTTTTTTCTCCTTATCGTCACCACAATTCATATGAAATACAGAAAAAAAATACTGATAAAGTCTGTGCAGAAGAACTGTTGACTGTTGGAACAATTTTTTTTTGGTGTATCTACAGATAATGGAAAATGGATTGAACAGGAATGGACAAGACAGGTGAATGAATGTTGACTTGTGGATCGCACCGCTGCGCTCTCTGGATGATATCACTAAATGAGTTATCAACGACAACCGGCATTATGAGCTGGACTGGAATGGATGTCGTCATTCAATCATCGTGTCAGGTCCAGTTAAAAGCTAAAGAATATATGGAAAGCCATGTAAAATATTATAATGGCTGTTGCCGCTTGTTCAAATATCTCCATTCCATAAAGACAAACACGTTACTTCTCCACTGACATGATTCAATTAGCAACTGTTTAAGTAAGATGGATTTATAAGAAAAAGAGGTTTCTTTTGGTCCCTTACAATCCCATCCTATCATCACCATCACCATCAGTCTATCACCGTTTCAGGCATATATGAGAATAAAGCACGGGCTGGACAGTCACTTTTTGAAGTTGTTGGTTCTGCTTAAAAAAGATGTAGGCATGTAGTTTAAGTAAGAACAAAATCTTAAGATTTGTCTTTCTTTATTTGTCAGTATGTTGACTTTTTTATGACTCAAGCACTATTTGTCTGAAGATGATGATATGATTATTGTGTGAGGGACACATACGCAATATTTAACAACTATCTTTGCAAACATGATCATCAACATCGTCATCCTGATTGGGAACGGGCTTTGTTGATTTTCTTCCACCTTTTCCTTCAATACCACATCACCCTCATCCCACGACAAGATGAAGAATGAGTGAACAGATCCCCTTTTGTCCTTGTCTTTCGACTTCCAGTCGTAGGCATTCTCTTGATGCCCATTGCTTGTTTGAGATAAAGATAAGAAAAAGACAAGCGACAACTGACGGGTGGTGGAGGAAGACGCAGAAGGCTGGTATGGATCGGGAAACGAAGCCATGCAAACGGGACAAAACTTTCGGCAGGTGAGAATGAACACCAAGATGAAAGAAATAAGGAGGATGTTCAAGGTGATTTGTCTTCCGTTCTCCTTTCCAAGTGTCATATCATCATCACATCAGATAATATCCTCAGAAAAAATTGGGAGGTATATGAAGCTTCATCTTCCCCTATCGTATTTGTCTTCTTTGTTGGCTCACACTTACTTAACAAGAGAGGTAGAGCTGAATCGAGTGGAAAAATCACTGGCTTCTTGGCTCTATTTGTATTCATCAGGAGCACAACAAACGCTAATGACTTTTGGTGAGGATCCTCTGTTGTGACTTTTGGGACGACGTGACACCAACGCTTGATGCAATGTAATGCGCAATTGATTGTCGAGATAAGTGTATATTTGCTCAAGGGGAACGTTTCTCTGGAAGAGTGATTCACTTTAGGTTGGAAAGTTGAGAAGGAGAAGAGCCCATTGGGTTTTAACTCCATTGTATTATCCCCAAAAAGTACATAAAAATTACGTAAATGTGCAATTGTTCCCTGCAAGCCAAATAATAACACGATCCCTTTTTATGCCCCTTTATTATGGCTCATTTGCCACGAAATGAGTCTAGACCGTGGAGTAGTTCCTTATGTTTCCCTATATTATTACGATTAGGGAGAGAAAAAAGTTTGTCTCTTTCCATTCTCATACTTCAAGCGCAGTCATCATAGCCGTGATCACCATTGGATATGGTGAATGGGTAAGGGAGTCTGGATGGAAGGAAATTTTGGGGGAAAATAAGAGAAAACAGAAAAGTGGTCATGCTGTGAACGAGCTAATCATTTCCATAAGAAATACATTGTTATTGGAAGAAGATGATGGCAGTTTTGTGGCTTCAGTTGGTGACTGGAGAAGGGGAAAAAATCATGTTTTCTCTTCGAAGGAGCTTTAAACATTTTTTATTTGCTTTTTTCCGTTAATTTTTGTTAGGGAAAAAATCAGTGAAATTGGCTGCTGCAGTTGGGAAAGATGATGATGGACAGGGGTATAAGTTTGGTCCTGTTAATGGGAGTGGACGAACGTGCCTCTCTGCGGGAGCTTAACGTTTCACTTCATTCTACCCCAAAAAAACTTAACCATTAAGGTTGAAAACAAATGATAGAGTACAGACAAATAACTGGGTTTTTAGAGCGTTTAAAAATAGCTAAAAATAGTTAGCTGACAAATTAGGCCCCTTTTATGATTAGCATGTTTCGTGGGAATTAAAATTGCCAAGATTTTGGAGAAATGCTGACATGATACGAATTCATCTAATACTAGTTTTGCATCCCTCTCCCTTCATATTACCGGATTTGTGTCTCTGACATGGGCAAATAACACTTGTCATAGGATTATCCACCGTAATTAACCTCAAGACTTCAAATTTTTAATGGTACGCGAGACCCTATACTTTGTGGACGCCACATTTTCCCTACAAAATACATACATACGAGTAGATTTTTACCAGTCAGGCACGAACCAAAAGCGGATTTGACTCTGGATGTTAATTAACCCAAAAACTAGCCTGGCGTAGAATGAGGTCAGAATACGGATTGGGAGTGAGCAAAAGGGTTCTTGGATTTCTGTAGCTCGAGCCAGCCGTCACTTTTTCCTTGTTTTTCTCAGAATTTTTTGTCAAATCATCTTCCACTCGCTTCAAGACTAAGGTTTTGTGAAGTCATTCCATATTCCCAATCCAGTCAATCAGTTTATAAGGGTAAACCTATCTGTTTTTTCAGCCTTTTTTCCCTTCTAAATCTCCCGTTTTTTTCAGCTACTTGGCTTGAAAGCGAAACCCTCTTTCAAAAGAAACTAATTTACTGTAAAACCTGTGCTACCTAAAAAAACAGATGCAACATGGATCATTCTGAATCCCGGTGATCATAACAGCAATAGCTGGATCCCGTCTGCCAAGTCAAACGCAGAAAAAAGGGACTTGGAGCAATATAATGGAAATCAAGACGAGGAGGAAGAAGGGGGCATGTTTAGATAACATAAAAACCAAGCCAGTTGTTGTTAGCATGGAGGGTGATGATGATGATGATGAAACCGAGGAGCAAGGTGGTTACTTCCAATCCCAAATAAGGAAAAGGGGAAAATCACTTGAGTCCTTAAAGCAGACAATTAAACCATATGGCATCACCATATCATCATAAACCATCCATCTTGAGGAAGGCCAATAACTGGGGATGATATGATGGCATGGCCAAGGCAAGATTTCCTTCTTTTTTCAAGTCCAACAAAAAATATTATGAAATCTTACGTTGAGAGATAGAGAAAGTGAAAAAGGATCTGTATGTCTGTGTTTTTGTACTCAACTCGAAAATAATTTCCGTTCTACACCGTCTCCGCTCAAAAGTCAGAAGTCTTCATGAAAAAGGGAAGAAGGGTTCTAGAAAAGTTTAAAACGACGAATCTGATCAACGCCAAGATGCTTAGTATATGCACGCAACTTTTAAATGCATGGCTGATTGCCAGCTGGACCCTTGGGCAATCTGAATCTACCCTTCTCCTTCCAGAACCATCATATAATCAAGAGAAAAGGGTAAACCGACATATCCATGCAGACATAATATATGCATTATATTTTAGAAGGTTACAATAATCTTGAGTGAAAAGTGATCGCACCATCACACATTAGATCTGCTTTGGTGGATGCACTTCACCCCCACCGTATTCACTGAAAAACTCATGCATAAATAGAGGACAGTTTTTGGAGCATTATCCTTTTGAGTTTTCATAGATACGAGTAAATAATACCTAGCTAAGGCTTATCTCCTACACTTTTTGTGACATGATGGCCATTTGACCGTGATCACATTGATGCCGATGATATTTGAATGTTTCAACTAGAACAATATAAACGTTTCAAGATTTTTAGCTAGTTTGCATTTTCTCTCCTCCTTATCATCATCATCCACAAGGCAAGTTATTCATTAAAACTGGAGGATTACAAGAGCAGGCAGATACCTACACAGCGACTTGTGAGCGTGTGGGTTAAGAATGAAATGGATACGCTAGCTATTTTACATTGGATAGATAAACGGGCTAAAAAATCGTATAAAGTGGAGAACTGAAACGTATCATATTCAGATTACAAGAGCTCTGAGTAAAAAGCTGTTACTGTTATGCGCGTATATAGCGTGTAAGTAGGTGGCTAAATACTAAAGGTAACACACCAGCCAGTTATTTTTTTTCCATTCCAATAAAGCCAAAGGTACAAAATGCTCTTCTCTAGTGGTCTACATTCTATTGTTAATAAATGTAGATAAATAGTAAAAAAGTAAATCGGTTTTTGAATATTTTCTTTGCTTTGCCAGTTTTTACTGATCACTTGACGACTTGACCACTGAAAAAAATTGCAAAACTAGCAACAACATAAGCAATATGGCATAATAGTATATTTTGGTTCATTTCATGCTATGGAACCCAGCATCTCACAATGCCCCATTTTTCATGTCATCGCTAGTGCAATGCATAAGCATAAGCTGAACATGAATTTTAGCCCGCGCTAGACTCCAACATGAGTAAGTAGAAAAGTAGGCGTAGAAAAAAAAACATGCAGTGCAGAATGCAGATCACCGCTCTCCTCACCCTCTCTGCTAATCGCTAGGATTGGGAAGGATAAGCCAAAATCCATCCAGTTTATACATGGTGTAGTCATCATCATCATATCATGAAATGAGCAATACCTTATTGTAAGCTGCTATGCTGAAGGTTCAGTTTGGATGGGAAAGGTTTTGGGCTTTTTGTAGGAATACGAGTGAGTAAAGTGGGCTTCTTTTCCTTTATATCTAGGCGAGCTTCGTAACGGTCAACCCTCATTTCTAATCCTGCAGCTGAAGCAGGCATAAGCAAGTGAGAAAAGCTCGCACTCTTCAGTCTATTTTAGCTCAAGCAACGGAAAACAAGTTTTTTTTGAAGGGAACTGACTATTTTTGAAGTGAGGTTTGTACTCAGAAAAAGTGAGTCAGTGCAAGTCATATATTTTTAAGTTTTGAAGTTGATTTCTCTACTGAGAAAAATAATCAAGTGAGGACAATTATTTTTTTGGAGTTGCTTCGGATTTGTTTTGGAGTGAGTGAAGAACTGGAAAGTGTTATTTTCACTAGTATTTTTGTTTTCAAACGTCGACAATCTACCACCATGCAAGGTTCAGTTGCCATAACGCCCAGTCCAATCATCATGGATAGTCTTTTTCATCAGAAGCTTAGCTTGTGCTTATCTGGAAGTATTCCTCAAGTCAAAAGCCTGGGGAGTAACCCCGGTGGGTGTGCTGCAACGGCTCGGTGCCTTTTTGGACCACCGGATCCAATAAAAGTTCACGATTTAGTCAGGGAGGTTGAGCTGAAGAATGCTCTGAATTTTGGGAAGCGCTACAACTTCGATATCGTCAAAGGAGAGCCCTTTCCCCACGCCAAGAAGATGAAGATGAGCCCTTCAACAATAGTCAATGATTCGGATGAGGAGAACGTTGCCATTCTTGAGGAGGATGAGGAGGAGGGGTATGTCTGGACTGAGATTTATGACCAAGACTGTATGCCCATCTGTAATAGACATGCTGGGGCTTCCCCAATCATCGGACTAAATCGACACGCAGTGTCCTTGCTGATTGCCCCGATCGCATCAAATCCTTCGTCTTTCTATCGATCGAGCTTGTCCCCAGCCTCAATTATCTCATCTGTCGAATCTCCCGGCGAATTGGAGTTCAACTCCTTGGACGACTCTGGCCTATCCTCATCGGCGAACGCCTTGGCCCTCTCCACCTCCGAAACTAATAACAATACCATGGACAATAATAAGAATCATCAACAGCACAAGAGTCCCCGGGAAAGGCAGGAGAAAAGGCATAATCGTATTAACAGTCTCCATTCCCAGAACCATCAGCCATCTGCCAAGAAATCCACTCTCTCCTCGGCCCACCACATCCTCAACAAATACACGAACCGAGTCCTCAAACACGCTGTGATGAAGAAGCCACGAAAGTCTGTAATCACAGGTAAAAATATAATCCTAAAATTTAACCCTTATTATAATTAGGTCAACTTTCCTCCCAAATATGAACCAAATAGGCATCTTAAAAAAACATATTTTTGCGTGCCAAAAAAGGGAAATCCGTTGCTTCATCTTGCAACGCAACCATCAGCGTTTTTTTTCGCATGGGATGGCTTGTTGTTGTTGTTATTCGCGTGGTTTATCTTTGCAAAGCGAAAGAAAAAAACACATCCTCGCAATAAAGTTACCTACGCTTTCATGCCTACAGCCACGACGTCGTCGTAGTTCGTAGTAAATATAGAATTTTTTGGAGGGAAACAACTTTTGCAAGCACCATTCTTCTTTGAGCTATTGCTCAAGTGCATCACAACCGAGAAGCGTTTTTGCTCTCTTCGAGGAAAACATGTGCACAAAAAGAACATTTTTGCTGTGGTACAGGCGCGCAACACTTGTTCCATCGCAACGTAGCGCATCATCACGTTCATGAATTTCATCTCGAATGATAATGAAACTGAGAGATCCACTCTCGTTGCCTCTCTTCTCCAAAGCTGTTGTTACAGTCATGATGAGATGAAGCGGTGGACCTTGAGTTGGACCTTGAAACAAGTTAAAGTAGGTAAACATGCAGGATGACGATTAGGATAATCAGATTGAATAATATAGTCGTGGTTTGCTAACGTTTTTTTTCCTATTGAAATAAGCCTTTCTTCTTCAGCTCAGATTTTTTTATATACAATTCCGCATGCACGACTCATGTTGAAATGAGGAAGAAAACTAGAAACTGAGGCGGTTTAATCCCGTCCATAGCAAAAGACTCTGAAAAAAATCTCATGATTCAGCCCATTTCCAGAAAAATTATATGCGTAGCGTTGCGTCCCTCACACAGATTTCCCGTTTGTACTTTGGTTCCTCCCAATTTGGAAACAAAAGAGGTGACAATGACAATTCCGACAATGTAACTAACTTTGGATTATTTTATTTTTTTACAGACTACCTAAACATGCGCAGAGTCAAGAATGGGACGAGCGGAGCGGGAAAGAAGTAGAACAGGACCTTAATGGACTGATGGACAACGTGGACGACTTCAAACCAAAAAGACTTATTATTTCGTATTCCATTACTACTAAAGAAACGCGTATAAAGATGAATGATCTGTTTTGGTGTAATATGAGAAATGTTTAGAGATGCTGATATTTTTTTGTCTGTTTTCTGTTGATATCCCAACGCGGTGGCTATTGTTGCAAATGATTTAGAATTTAGCCATATAATTGATTAACGACTTAAGCTAGTTACAAGAAACATAATCAACAAGACTTGCTACCGTGTTTCATTAAAACTTTTAGATTTTCTTTAGATTTTGCCCAGCGCTAATGCAACATATATATTTCCAGAAATATAGCTAATTATGAATAAGGATGATAAATGATATATACGTCACCTCAATATATATATCGATAAGAAATTACTCCGTAGTTTAAATTAAAACTGATAAGGTAGAAGAGTGTTCAGGATTTGGGGTGGGAAAAGGGTTAAAATTGTTAGTTTGCTAAGATTGGTCGGTTAGTATGAAATGATAGTATCTCCTTTTAGTCCTTGCTTTAGAAAACTATATAGACTTACAAGATAACTATATACAACACATTGTAAAATAGCGATATGAACGACCTTATATATTAAATAAAATGGCTTATATATATTTTTTTGCATAAAATATAATTTTTGTGCTGTTCCTTCCATTACCCATCTTTGTTCGTTTTTCCCAGAGCTAAACTTTTGAAAAGATACTGTAAGCCTAAGAATTTATAATTTGTCTTGAGCCCAAATATATCCTTCTATATTCTGTCTTTTGTTGAAAATATATAACTAAATGTACTTCAAAAGTCTAGTCAAGTATAAGAACGTAGATAAGTGATAAAAAAACGGATGATAAAGGAGGGGTAGATAAGCATGAAATATATCTAACATGACTGCAATATTATATATCCCGTTTTGTGTTTTGTGAACACTATTGGGTTAGAAGAAAACAAAAAAATGACATTCAGTTTATATCGGTAGCCTCCTTCAACAAAATTGTCGGTTTTAGAGACCATCAAGCTTAACAATATGTAAATAAAATATAATGAATGGGCTTTCTGCTGACAAAGCCATTAAAACTCACTGAAAATGCAATATTAGAGGGAGACGATTGTCTGACTTAAGAAAAATAATGGTTGTTATTGATATGGATACTAAAATATACTGGTATAAATTTATCTGAAAATAAAAAAAAAAATCCGTTTAAAAAGAAAAATAAATATATTGAAACTTCTCAAGAGGATATCCTCACCAAGCAATGTGATATTCCTTTAAACAAATCATTTTCAAGAGGGGCGCACACCTATTAGCATGAATCATTGTATCCATCCATTAGATAAAATCACCAAAAAAAAGGCAGATATTTTTTTCACTTTTATAATTAATAGGCATAACTGGCTCTATTATCATCCAGGACTGGCGAAATGGAAGCTTGTTATACGTTATGAGTCCGCTCTCGCAAAAAGAATACGTTTCAATGTAACATATATCCTGTCGTGAAGCCGTTCCGCCTATCACTTGATAACAATTATGGAATGAATTTGTTACTCACTCACTTTCCAATCTGTTCATTTCAAGTATTTTTTACAACAGTATTCAAATTTTGCTACTGGTTCCTACTCTACGGATGATATGTAAAGAGCTGATGAAAATTGAAAAAAAGGAGACTTTTTCATCATACCCACCCATCTTGAGTTGAGATTTTGACTTCCAAAGTGGACTCTCTCTGGCTTTTGGACTTGGGCAGGCAGGATTTGAGGAGAGTGAAGCCAGTGCTATTTTCGTATTTTAAGATGAAAAATAAAAAAAATGATCTAGTTTGATTGTGTGAATTGTACACGTGCAGGGATGGATTCATCACGATTGCTCATGGAAATGGTGATGCTCTGTTCGCTACGCTCCGATTTCAATGCCTTCCTTGTTGCCATATTATTCCCTGGTCGTCACAAAGTCATGGTGGTGGTGCAGCTGCTGTTTCTCGCTGTCTCCTAAAAAAAGTACGTTTCACGCATGGCGACAAGTTGAAAAGTCCAAACTGGTTACATTCTTCAATCCTATATAGGTTTTTAATGTTCCTACATGTTTACTCTCTCGGGAGAAAAACGGAGCTAGTTTGCCTGCTCCCAACTTGGGTACAATGATATTGATGATGATGCTTCGAGCTGATACCTGCCTCTGGCATTTGTTGAGTGTGTAGCTTACAGCCACTTAAGGACTCTCCATGATACCGGCTGGAGTGGAGTTGAGGCCGATTATGAAAAAGGTGGTGGGGCCTGAGTAGAGTTGATGTCCCTGGAATGAAAAAATTCGTTTGGGCAGTTGACATTCTTTGAAGTTGATTGGGAACGTTGATAAAATTGCTAAAAAAATGTTAGATTTGGATGTGAGGCAGGAGGAAAATAGTCAGCATTGCGTCTAGATTAAGATTACTTATATCTTGATTGGCAAATTTGAAACAATAAACCCATTTAATTAACCCAATTATAGCATTTCTTGTTTGAATCAACCTAATCCAAAGTCTGGTCTTTATTGTTCTTCATTTCAATTTAACAATGAAAATGGTCAATGAAAACCGAAATTCTCCAAAGCTACTATTTACTTAACGTTGGCTAATGGAAGTCATTTATTGGGATAAAAATCTATAATTTGTTTACATTAAATACTAAGAACTATGAATGCTTCAATTTATACAATTCCCACTCTGCTCTATCTTCAGGCATCCTTGGACCCCAGTCACTTGTAGGGCGGGCGCTTTGTTTTAGTCTCTGAAATAATGCAAATTTGAGAGACAAAATGTCAATTACGGATCGTTGTTGATACGCACTTGCAGTTCTAGACTTATAGTCCTTCAGAATAACACATTTTCTTTAGCTACTTAGATTACCTCAAATAGTGTCCCATTTGATTTCACTATTGCATAAATTACTCCTGCTGGAATGAACAGGAGGCAGGCTGCAGACAAGATCCATCCACAAACTAACAAACAAGGAAAGTTCCATGAATAATTAAACTTGTCACATTTATCGTTTGCATATCAATTTGAATGGGAAATAGTCACAGAAACTGATTAAGCCAGCAAAACAAGAGAATAATGGATTATTGTACCATTGGCTGAAGTAGGTAAAGCGACTCCATTATGGGACAGCGGCTCCGCGGTAACCAGTGAGTATACCAGGATAACAGAGAGCACCACGGGAATGACCAGGCCCCAGCATATTTTCCAATATATGTTTAATTTGATTTTTAACATAAACTCAATGTCCCTACAGACATTCCCGAGCCCATAAACCCAAGCTATTCCAATGCACTCCAGTGTGGCCAACACATAAATGGTAAAGTTGCCCCCATAATTGTCCACCAAAGTAAGGATGAACTGGCCCCCAGGGGTCACGTATACCAAACCGCACAGGAATCCAAATATGCAAGTTACGATGGAGACGTAAAACTTTGAAAATTTGGGAAACTGGTCGCAAACCACTGTAATCACAGCCATTTGCCAGGACACGGCGCTCCCCACCCCGAGACTGAACAGCATCAGAAAAAATAGGCAGGCAAATAACTGTAAACACAGATTTTGAACAATTGAATTTGAGACAATGAAAAAATGTTTTTAAAATAATAATTTCTAATGTACATCAGCCATTACCTGCGGTACAAAAGTAAACTTTCCAATTGCATCTGCATAACTAACAAATACAAGACCTGGCCCGCTGTCAACCACCTCTGAGATATCCTTATCCAGCTGGTGCGCCAGATTCCCCAAAATTGAAAACACCGTCAGCCCTGCAAGAAAACTGGTGAACGTGTCCATAATACTGACAATCATCGCATCGCGATGAACGTTGTGACGAAATGGGTTGTATGACGCGTACATCACAATCGGGCCGAAGCCGGTTGACAATGAGAAGAAACATTGACCGACTGCGGCATACCAAACCTGCAAATAGTTAACGCATAAATGATTTAATTCTTTCTTTAATAAAATGAGTTATTGTTTTGACGTAGCTTATAAAAAATAACAAAAATATGTATGACGCCGTACGTTTGGATCGATGATGCGGTCCCATTGGGGCGTGATAAAGTATAGGATTCCTTCCCAAGCACCTTCCTTTGTGCACCCGGTAATAAGTAAGATAAGTAGGACAATGTATGGGTAAATGGCTGTAAAATAGGCAACTTTCCCGGAGCTCTGTACACCCCGCACAAGGGAGAAAAACACTACCAACCAGGAAGCCAACAGACAAAGCGAGAGTCTCCACTCGGGATATCCGATCCCATCCTCAATGTTCGCCTTTTGTTTCAGCACTTCATTCCTAATTAAATTAAGTCACAATTAGTAGCACGTATTATTAAAAGCTGCAAATTTAAGTATGTAAAATTGGAAAAAGTTCGTAACTATGCTAACTCAAAGTATAGTTGGGGCAAATTGATTTTGCTTGCATTCCCAGTAAAGTTTGCGACGATATTACAAGCCTCCTCCCCGGCCCACGATGGGTCACAATCCGCCCACGGAAGAGTTTTGCGAAATGATGCGAAAAAGTAAAACACAGTCAAAGCCATTACAGAACAGTAATACGTGACAACGCAAAAGGAGCAGAGGGTGGAGCCGAACCCCACCCCCTTGAAGAATGGAGACATCTTCCAGCATTGGACCTGTCCAAATGAGCAGAACTGGCCGACGCTGAGCTCCAAAAAGTACATGGGTTTCCCAATGAAAAATAGTACGATCAAATACGGGATCAAAAACGCACCTGAAATTTGCAATTATTCGCTAAATTAGTCCAAACAATGATAAACAGTTTTCCCATTTGCAAGCCCATTCGATAACTCACCTCCACCATTTTTATACGCGACAAAAGGAAACCGGTAAAAGTTCCCGATCCCAACGCTCATGGCAATACATGATAACAAAAATTCGATAGAGTTGGACCATTGTGCTCTGTCAGGAGGAGCAGGATCTGGTTTATCACTATCCCCCGCAATGTTATTATTGCTTGGCTGAAACTCTGTACTGGCTCGCGAGGTAGGTGAGTTGGTGAAGGTCGTTGTGTGAGCAGCTTTGCTGTCAAAGGCAGCCTCTTGGCCAGGCATGGCTATCCTCTCCTCCAGCGGAATCTTATCGATTTCAAACGCTGCATTGTCAACCCCATTAGTCCTTTGTTTAGCCATGTTCACCAAATGTATTTACAGTTCACTGGAATTGACAAAACTTATTGACAATATTCCCGTAACATCCCAATTCATGAAAGCATTTGCAAACTTTTCAAACTATCACTTTATTTTTGCAAACCTTGAACCGCCTATGCTATTCTCTGTAAATTTCACTATGCCAAAGGGGATTTGCAAGTACTCATGCGTATGCATGTTGCACATGCAATGAAAACAAAACTTAGTTTAACTAGCACAACGCAGTCCTATAATGAACCTTCCCTTCCCTGCAGTACCCTTCCCAATTCTCACTAAAATCACAAAGGAATCGTTGTTGCTTCCTCTCCGAACTCAATAGCCTAACTAACTACTGACAAGCTTTGCTAACTGCGGTTGCAAAACTGCTGCTCCATTCGATTCAAACCAACATCCCATTCCATTGTCAATTAACGTTGCATGCATGCATTCCTGTATCTTATAATGTACGTGAGCATCTTTTATTTGCTTGTGATGAACATTATAATCCTGATCAGTACACCTTAAACATTTATCCCTAAATATAGTTATACGCGAATCCGTTTACAATCCTATTTTGCCTAAAGCCCTTTGTACTTGAAGGAGGCTCTTGAACACACATCTTCCTGTGGGCATCCAACTCATTTTTCTGCTTACCTAATCTCGATATAACTCACTCGTCCCCACTTGTATCATCCATCATTCACCATCATCCTAACTAACAATAGCCATCGACAACAACAAAGGGAGTGAACCGAAACATGCAACATACAACATACAATATGATTTAAAAAACTACCTAAATATTAACAACGACATTTCTCTGTAGTATAACTGTATTGTAGTACGCAGAAATATATTTATTACCTATTTTAAGACGTAAGCATAACTGGGTTACATCGTAGGATTCGAATACTTCATCATGTACTGACAGGCAAACAAGTTGATTTTTGCAACCACAATTTGCAAAAATACAAATACCTATAATATTCAAACTCTTTTCAATTTGTACAGTGCATTAAATGCAGTGTGAGCTTGACGCGATACATGTAACATGTTAGATGTGAAACTACCAAGTGCAACCATTCCCATCTCAAGTTGAATATGTATGTTTTTTGTTGCAAATTTGTAGTACGAGTTTTGCAAAAAAAACACATTTCCTATTCTACATGCATTCTGCATTCACATCTGCATTTTGTAGATAAATAAGGCACAGGTATAGTACCTATTTGTTTTGTTATAGTAATACTACGTATTTTTATTCATGAGAAAAAGTTCATACATTTATGAAATTATAAACTACGTAATCCTCGCCGACAGCATCGTTTTGAAAGTTGCAAGGAAAACCGCTTATTAAATTGCAATTTTAATTTGTCTGCTTCAGTTCAGTTCATGTAAAAATTCAATATTGTGCAGGTGCAGGATTTTTTTAAAAATGGAAAGGTGTACTATAATACTATAATCGCAAATTGAGTACCGTTTGATCCATTCTTTCTGCATTATGCAATGGAGTAATTTAGTTTAATTTCGTATCAAAAGACCAAGGACTGGCTGTGCTTGCAGTTTATATGTAAATTCCCACAAATAGATAACCGATGATTCAAAAGGCTTTTGTTTGCAGAAACTTATTAGCTTGGTGGTTTAACCTTAGCAAAGAAATGATAAAAAAACTGTTTTGTTTTAATTTTTTGGGGAAAATGATAAGGAAAATATTGATCATGTTGTTGCTGTTCTTGAGCTAAATTTAACAATGGAATGAGGGTGGTGTGGTGATGATGGCGGTACTAAACATATGTAATACGTTAAGGTATCAAGGATGTTTAAATGATGATGACGGGCAGAAGGAAGAATGAACACATTTTTTTTTATTCAAATCATACTTAGTTATAGTACCACCCAGTTAGCTGCATGATTACACTTGTGGAGCTGAATGGAACAAAGCAACCTTGCCTATTATTTTTGCAGATACGCCACCATGCTCCCGATGAGCCAAAGGAAGTCAGAATTGAATACACAATCCTTTTGTGCCAATACGGTCATGGATTAAAAGTCTGCGTTCAGTCTTTCAGAACGAATTTGCAAACAAAAAATTGGATTCGAAAACGATATAGTTTGGTGGTGTGAAAAATGTTTTTTCTACTGAACAGATACTGATCATCGATTCTCACGTATGCGCTTGCAAACTGCACACTCCAAACTCTGACCTTGCACAAAACCACTGAAAGATCCATTGGCGGAGATAAAGCCAACATAAATGTTTACCTGAAGATTGCCCGTAACGGATACAGCATTCCAAATTGGAAATGATTTATGCATCAATACTTTAATTTGCAACTTGGTCTGAAGCAGGTTTTCAAGGACTATGTTATAATCACTTACAAAGTTAGTTTGGCGCCTCCTCCCTCCAACTCCAATTGGGTAGTTCCTCTGCAGTTTGATTTCGTTGTTCCAAACTTAGTTAAACAGTCAGTTGCGGTTTGCAATTTTCCCCATTTATAACTGCCTTCCTCCAATATCAAAATGCCACTGATTGATTGTGCGGTGGGAAGATATGATTGATCAGGGTTGCCTCGGAAGCACTCCCCATTCAAGGATTAAATGCTGGCCGGTGTTCCACAGTAGAACGGAATGGGCTCTTGTCTGGAAAAAACGCAGAGGATTCCCGACATCACTTATTTTTTTTAAAGCTCATTAAATATTTTAATTAAACATGCAACGTGAAAGATCTGCGTGCACGGCGTGAGGGAAAATTAATGCCTGTCTCGTCTCTACGCGTGGATGACTTTGTTCAACTTTTTTATTGACAGTTAATGGAATGGTTGGGAAGCGTCAACATCCCCAGCGAATGGAGATTTGACTCAGGCAAAATACTCGAGCCTCACATTCCACATAACTTCTTAATAAACCGATTAGTGATTAGACTTGGATTAAAATGGGACGTAAATTCCAACACAATACTCCCACGTAATGCAATAAACTAGTTTGTATTTTGCTTACATCCCTGGATGCTAATTCGATCCAGTTCTAGCATGGGGAATAGTACAAAGATCAATTAAAAAGTGAGTAGCTTGTTGTTTTAAATATAAAGAGCCATCACAAACGTCACTGTTTACCTACAAATTAGATATGATGAGGTGTAAATTTTGAAAGGTTGATGCTCGAGCCCGTGTCTGTGGATCAGTCTATGATTGTATTTGCATAAATATCTCTGCTCCAAGCCACTCAATACCTAAATCTGACTGACAAATGATGCGGGTGCGTTATCTTGACGTGCTATAATCTCAATAACATTCATATCAGATAATATAATGGTTGTACATTGCGGTGAAATTGTCACTCTGAACTGAAGTCACGTTCAAGCTAACAAATCAAGGAAAACTGAAACAATTAAAAAGTTTATCCTGCACTTTAGTATGGCTTAGTAAAATCTCTATTATACGTCAATTAGGATTAGGGATTAGGGGGATTATAAAATGTGAAGCTGATAGTTTTACATGGCAAAAGGGAACCAGAATAGTCCAGATCCTGAATAATAATAACTAGAGTAAGGTTGAGGTCGAGGCTCTGTGGTTGTAGACAATTTGAAAACTACTGGAAAACCGTAAATGTAATGTGTACTGGCAGGCATGAAATCATAATGGAAAAGTACATTGGAAATATACAGAAATGCATTTTCACAATCTCAATACATACTACAAATAAGATATACAAAATGGCTAAGGTGGGATAACCGCTACTTTCTGACCATGACCATGTACACTAACTGAGAACAATGAAGGAGGCGCGGCCTTGACGCTTTTTCTTTTTCTCTCTGATTACTATAATTAAATTATTTCATCTGCAGTCATTACTATTAATGTGAAATTATTTCCCATCCTATGTTTGAGAACATAAGCTTTCTGAAATTTATACTTTTGCAACAGTTACAAAACAATAATGCGAATTAGACAAGTCTCACCTGCAAAGTAAACCTTGCTTAAGCTTAGAGCCTTGGAGACCTTGGAGTATAATCTAGTCTGATTATTATGACTAATTTTCCCGTTCCAAACGTATTTATCTAATCAATACTACTATTTATCCTTCTTGCTATTATTACAGATTATAAATTTTATTGGAACTGACGTTGATCCTAGTATCGGGCTCCAATCGATGACACCCACTTATAATGACGGCTTGAAAACCAGGAAAAACCCTTGCTAAGCCCATTTATTATCCTGACATATTAGATCGTGACGTGAGAGATCTAGAAAAATCGTCCTTTATCAGCATCAGGGCGACATGGATAACAGCTAAAGTTGATAGGACGCGAAAGTATACATGTATGACAAAATGGTTTCCTTTTTGGATGAATAAATCAACCTCAAAATCCATATTTAAGCGTATACACTAAACAAAATGCCACAGGGAGTAGGACTGCATTTACATGTATTCAGTTTTTACAATGCCTAAAACTAGGTCCCATATCGAGCACCTTTGAATAAAGGACCTGTTCTATAATGCACTCATCGGGAAATGTACCTTTAAACATGCATAAGAATGGAGAACTTTGTAGGGACCCTGTTTCGTTCAAAGTCCAGCCGCATTCACTACACAAAAAGCAACAAAAGGAGTTGTGTTCTACAGTTATCCACTTGACAATTTTATATTTCTTAATTAAGATATAAATCAAATTAGAGAGACGATGAGGTGGGCTAAATTATTCATTAGTTTCATGCAGATTTCCGTTGTTTGCTGTGCTGTGCAAGATGTGGTGTCTGCAACGTTCGGGAATCCAAATTTCTACGCTTCGTGTGTTCAAACAGCCTTGCAGTCATTCAATCTTGCTACGGTGTTTCCCATGCAAAGAGTGACAGAAGGTGAGTTAACCTTAACTACCATGATTTAACTAGAAATATAGTATATCCTTCAAGTGAAATTTGATTAGGATGAAATGACAAAATTACATTTTCTTGCGAAGAACTGGAGCATACTCCAGATCCTCCGGAATCTGCAATCCCAACGGAATTTGGGTCACAATCTTCCAACCTAAATGAGGTGACCCCTGGAGCGGTAAATGCTACGACAAAATTTGTCCTAGATAGGGATGCCAAGGATGGAGTGTTTCAGTATCCATTAGAGTACCTAACCATTCCCCAGTCGGTTCTAAGGGAGAGGGTCAGATATCTATTGTTCACGAATGCTAGGTAAGTCATCGAAGAAAGTTTTCGGCAAAAATGTAATTTACAGATTGAAAAAAGATAATTTCATTCAAGAATAATTATTCAATTATCTGTTAAGTTAAATATACTTTTGTCATTTTTAGTAAGAATGAATACCAGGTCATGTCTGAAGATGGAGAGGTCAGCGGGACATACTGGGACGCAAACAGGAAAACTAAAGTTTTAATTCATGGGCTAACATCCGACTACTTTTACTCAGCAATAAAAAATATTTGGTTACAGCACATTTTTGAAATCAAAGATGGTTAGTCTTCTCATTGCTACTCCCATTCAAAGAAATAATCAAGCTAGTTTCCAATTTTATAAATTTTTCTTTTCAGCGTATTTAAATCCTGATAACCTGATGAAAACTGAGTACAACGTTGTCGTTGTGGACTGGACCTCACTCTCCACCGTCCCTTTAATTCGATATCCGGATGCCGCAATAGCAACAAAACTGGCAGGTAGATGGTTCAAAATATCCATTTTGTTTTGATGAAGTTCATAATCTGCAAATGAAAATGAAATGACTTAATGGGAATTTTATGATAGCGGAAGACGTGGCAAACTTTTTATTGAAGCTGAAGCTAGCAGGGAATATACGCTCAGTGGAAGATCTTCATCTGATAGGTCATTCTCTTGGTGCTCACGTCGCAGGTAAGCTAAAAATGATAAAAACGTAATAATACTATCTTTAATAGTAAACTTAATCTAATTGTAAGCTTTTTGTTACTAAGGTATCGTTGGACATAATTTTCAACAATTCGATAGGGACTTTTTGATTCCGCGAATCACAGGTACGACAGTTACCAGATTAAAATGGGCAATATAAGTAAAGGGTTTAGAAATTATTTCGATTAAATTATCTAAAAATTACACATTGGAACATATCATAGGGTTGGACCCAGCCGGTCCATGTTATAATAAGGTGACAGGAAGTCTTGAAGAAATGGCGCGGGTATTGGATAAAACTGATGGAAAATTTGTTGACGTAAGTACAAAACTATGAATAGACAATAACTAAGCTGTTTATCGTTATTTACTTAGATTATAAAGAACATTTTTCTCCTCTCCGCAGATTATTCACACCAATATGGGCAGTGTAATCCAAACGGTTGCAGGGAGATATGGAAGTGTCTTGCAAGCTGGTCATGTTGATTTCTATCGTGAGTTGGAAATTTTTATTTGATAAAATTAAAGTTAATCATGTTATTTGTGAAACTGGGCTGTATGTCTAACTCTAATTTTCTGTTTTTTAGCAAACGGTGGAGAAGTTCAGCTTGGTTGCAGCTTCCTGGACAACAGACGTAAGATACAGATATTAAGGGGGGAATGTGAAACTTTGGAAGAAATGAGAAGAACTTAGTATGAGATTTCTAACTGGTAACTTTCTTTTAGTGAACTTTTGCAGTCATCAGAAATCTGTTGCATTCTATGCGTCGTCAATCATGAAGAGATTTATGGCTTGTCCTTGTCCAAACTGGGAGTCTTATGGATCAGAAGAGTGTGCATGCACGATGGCAAATCGGGGTGTATATTTCGGTGAACACGTTAATCCCTCGTAAGTTCCTCAGCAGTTAAGAATGGAGTCATCAGTCACAAGTAATGGCAATCAGTTTATCAGACTACTTTTTTCTTTATTTCAGCGCACGAGGAAAGTATTTCCTTCCTCTGTAATTTTCGGGACCTTCACATAGGTGATTATAAGCGGAATTCGTGTATTTGAGCAAACAAGACTGTGGAAGCTAGCATCGGACATAAAATATTTATTTCTTTTTACATATGATAACAATCCATGCGTATTCCATTGTTTTGGTATTTATAATATTTCTTAATTGCAAATAAAACAGAACAGAGATTTCGCCGTGCTATTTATATCACACGTGTACATTTTTTCAATGAATGAATGAATTTGAATGAATCAATGAATTTTGTTGTTCTGAGACGATGCGATGCACTTACCTACTTTCCATCCATCAAACTCCAATGACTTGCTGCTTGCCATCTAACAACAGCAACTTAAACCGCATTTGAGCTGGTATCACTACAAATAAGACTGTACTAAACCAGACAAGATGGCGGTGCGACGCTTGACGCTTCCCTTTGCAATGAAATTCGGAGGCTTATTTATTTGGCGTGCCTAGCTCATAACTCTAATAAAATTTCCGACGTGATTATATTATACCACGAATTTTGTCGTGATTCGATATTTGGATGACTGTCAAATTAGTCTAATCACAACGGATTGCTTTAATTGCAGGATAGAGCTATTTAACCTCATCACGATGTGCATGTTGATCAAACCAGCTATTTAATTCATGATGGTTCCAGTCAAAACTACTAAAATGAGCTTACGGCCTACTTAAATATACTTAATTCATCCAAAGCTAACTACTATATTGCATACATAATTACACAAAGTAATTTCAATCACCTTGAATAAAACTAACAAGCCACCCGATACACTTTTATTGTGGGAAATATTTGGGCAACATAAATTGTCTTTTTCATATTAAAAACATCGCTCCATCAGGCTTCATTATTTGCTGCTGGAATAGAAAATTGTCCACTCAAGCTAAATTATACATGAATGGAACAACGTTTGTAGCAAACGTTCTGAAAATGAAAATTAAATGTCTGCTATATAGCAAAATGCTTTAAGCGTCGAGTCATAAGTAGCTTTTGTACTTCATTCACTTTCAGCAAACGTAATAAGTAATAACTATATTTATTATGTCAGCCTTCCGCAGTTTTCCCCAAATGCAAATTTGAGATTAAATCCGAGCCAAAACATGGACTATAATTTTCTAAAAGTACAAAACGCTCCTCTTTCCTGCTCCCCTTATCATCTTCATCTAGCATCATATGTAATACAAAATTAACATCATTTATCCAAATGTTTTAGGTCAGTTCAGTAAAGATGAAGACGGATAAGCAAACATACTTAAAATATAACATTTTTTTACAAAACATGCACACTTTGGCCAATTTGACTCCCAAAAATGCATAGCCAAATGTGTAATTTGATATCATGGTAGTCCTCATGATATTTTTTTTTGTTTAGCTGCCAACTCATTTTGCAAAATTAATAATAGAATGGAGCATCACCTACTATCAGCCCTGTATCATTGCACATGCAGTTCCCAAAACGAGTCTACATTTTTCAAGGAAAACTTGACAAAAAAAACGTACACCCGATTCATTTCTTGCTCTTCTTAATCTGACATATAATCACGCTTGCATAACATGCAATATGTGCAATGCAGCAAAAAAATTTGCCATTAACCCTCTCTCTCTCTCCCTTTTTATCTTCCACTTTACTCATCTCCTTTCCAACTCAACTGCACGGACTTCAAACTCTAAACTCATGCCATGATGATGGTGATGATGATGACGGACAATCATCTTGGAGTCTATAATATGCAGTTTCCAGAACTTTTTTTTCCACTTGTGGTCTCTTCTCTCTCAAAGCTGGAAATGCAACAAGGAGCAATAATATTTAGCATTGTGTAATTTCCCTGTTCAGCGTTATCGTGATCGGGATGATGATGAGGATGATGAGTCCGTCATTTATATAGCATATAGCATTGTCCCTTGCTCCTATTGCAACATTTCTCTCTCATGCCAAAAAGATCATTGCTGGAAAAGTGCTTATTATGGATGTACAACATGACATGCAATTTTACCTTGAAATAACCTCTGATTTCCTTTCCCCTTCTCGTGGAACTGGGAGATACCTATGTGCATTTCCAGAAGGCTCTGTTGTACAAATTACACGATATCATCGATCAACACAAAAGTAGTTTGTTTTATTTAACTGATTCTTTAATAGCTTCACTTTTTTACCTGAGATAAAATCTCACTGAACATTTGCAAATTACCTCAGCCTGCCCACTCATTTCAACGTACTTGGCTTGAGAGCATTTCCAGGTGGATGGGACTAAATGAGTTAATTTGCTGCAGTTTGCTGCAGAATGCAATCAAGTTTATGTACAAAAAAATAAAATAATTCGGTAATTTAGAAAAGCGCAGTAGATGTTTCTGATGCAGTATGCACATATTATGCACCAACATAATCATGGGTTGGGAGGACATCCTTAGATCGCTAATCCATGTGCAAACAAACTTACAGGTTGGGGCTTGTGCATTCAATTTGATGCAGTGAAACGAGCCGCATTATCCCGCAGCTTACAAGGTCATATCTAAGTAATGCATAGTTTTATTATTTGTTAATTCCGGTGATAAAAACGTCAAGAGACAATACACTTATTTCATTATCTAGTTTAGTCTAGCTTGCATATCACAAGCCTCTATTAGACATGGCTTTCTGCCTAGTGGTTATTTTTTTTTTAATTTGTGCATCCGCATCCAACTATTCCTTGTCAGCCACTACGGAATTTCGAGGATGATGGTGATATCCGCCAGTTGATATGAAATTTGGCTTTGTTATCAAATTGTTTTCTGCCCACTTGAATATATATGTGAATGTGCTAGTCAGTATTGAGTGGAGGGAGACTAATGAAGTTATACCAGTTCCAACTTGGGATTAAATTAATCTGGAAGCACTTTCAACCGGAAACGTATAAGTGGAGTGATATGAATTTGTAAGTGGATAAACATATGAATAATGAATGCATACGTCCATATTGATTCATGTCTGATTAAAACAGTCAGCTATGAAGAATGAAGTTTTTTTCATACAAAAACACGGATTTAGGTCAAGCGTCAAAAAAATCATAAGGAACTTGTGAGCATGCAACAACTGCACAGATGAAGTTTGTCTTGATCGTCAATAATCTGCAACGAGCTGTCGAATATCTGTATTTGCCTGACATCTTCTGTTTTGGCTTTATCCACTTCACCGATGTAAAAATAATCCGCCTGAGCTAGGATTTGCAAATCCTTTCAATCTGCATGATATACTCAAGTCGATTGCATAGCCCAAGCTGAAACGCACTTGTCATCATCCCCATCGACAAACATGGACATATGTACCATTCCTTACCAAATCCTTGCAATCATGTGCCGATGCATCCACTAATTTGCCACTGTGGGCTTGCAGATTTTTCAGATGAATATGATGGTTAGACGCTAGCTTTTCAAGCTTCCAAAAAGTATCCCATCTGAGTAGATCTGCTTGGGTAGCAGAAATTTCAGTATTATTAGCAATTAAAGACAGTAGTCATTACATCATATTTGTATGAGATTGCTCCAACCCGCAGGTCTGCACTGCCGAGTTCCATGTACTGCCATTACAAAATGCATACAGTTAGCATATAGTCCGTTCCCAACAAATTCGAGCATTTTGAGGCTCCATCGCTACGTTGGAAATAGCGCAATTACTGGTTTATGCAAGTACAAAAATACTTCACAAATGGGATGATGCTACTTCACAAATGCAAGCTGGGAATAATATGACAAGCCGGTTTAAAACTTTGGCCGAGTTGAAGCCCCCCAAAAAAGTGTATGCTTCAAGATTCATTTAATACATTCATTTGTATTATGTGCAACTCTTGGCTGAAATGATGCTGAGTTGCTTGCAATGATGCTAACGCCACTCTTATGGCAAGCAAGTATATGGATCCCGATTCGAAAACAAGATGAAAAAAATAACTTGGCAGATGCACTTTTCCCATCTAAGCCATTTACTCCAGAGAGGCATAGCATTCGTTGAATAATATTATTCCGAGCAGCTTTTTCAGAGCTAAAAGCCAGCAAAAAAAGCTTACCAAGTGTGTTCCTTTTCACCCAAGTATATGGAGTATAATATTCGTAAAGCTATTATATGAGCATAAAAGTTTATATATTTCTTCTGATTTTCCCAACACAGCATACAATGTGTGGGTTGTTGTGAGGTATACAAAAGTTTGAAGTTTTAAAAAGCTTAGTATCGCCGTTCGTATTACTTATGATCTCGAGGGTAGCCATATTCACGGTGAATCCATTTTATGCTGCTCTCTCAGCACTCTGGATTTTGGTTGAATGTTTAACGTGCCAACGTACACATAAAAGTATTATGCTGTTTGGTTTAAGCTGATGCCTACTTTCATTATCTCCATGTAGAAGTTCCCCTCTGAAAGGTTCTTTTAGAGAGAAGTCTCTGCATTTTATTTTGAGACCGTTCTTGTGCTACGTTGTCATTGTCACTGGCGATTATAAGGAAGTTTGACAAAATAAATGAGAATTTAAAATATTTATTGTGTATTACTGATTTCATATCTCAAAAATTTTAAATGTTCAAAATTAAAACGCACATACATAGATAGCGGAGTTACTAAGACCGACACCAGGGCGAAATAGTAATTTAGGAAAATCATAGGAGGGATAACAAATGTCGTGATTGGTCAAAATGTCTGATTTTATTCTGTGGGAATAATGACCGTTGATAAAAATTAATCACCATTATTGCACAACGTTATGTCATTGCTTAAAAAAGGTACTTCGAGCCCTTAAAATATTTCCACGCTGATAACTAGAGTGTGCGGATTCTTATGGCAAGTCATATTTTTTATCCTTAAAGGATATGCACGTTTCATACATTTTTGATATTTTAGTAATATCCGGAATTATGTCATATTTTGACACGTATACTATTATTATATTTATCACGACAAAAAGTAAAAACTTCATGCAAAAATGTTTTATTAATTAAATTGCCTTCAACATTTAAAACTGAACGCATTTTCAATTTAATATTCTGTACTTGAATGATATTAGATATTTGTTGACAGCTAAAATTGATTGCAAGCCAAAACCTGCCAATTATTTGTGGTAACTTATTATGAGCACAATCCCTTTCCACTTTGCCCCACTCCACTAAATCTGTTGGCGTTCACCACCACCACTATCGCATTATCCGGGGGAGCAACAATCCAATTCTGTAATCCTGCTATGCAATTGCAGTCCCAATCCCAATCCACAAAAAAAGACTGACGATGATTGTTGGATTTGGCTATATGTAAGTCATACATACATACATTTCCCTACGGATTTGCCTCATACACGCACGTACACTTTTACTGATTGTAATTGTAGGAGAATGAGTTTTAGGATGGATTTCAATATATGGATGATGATGCTCTAACAATTTTCTACCCTGGCTGGTAAGTGGCAAGGCATAACAGCCCTCCACCACCACCACCACCACCACCAATCATATCATATACTGGAGCTCACTTCGTTTATATAACTATGACCGAAAAGTTGTGGGTTCAGGCAGTGAACGCAAAGTCCGTATAAAAATTATGACGATGTAACTATGACATGACGCCCAGGCAAGGAACAAGCCGAGAGAGGTCCGCAAAGATGATAATATGAAATGAGCATCTCTCAGCGTATACGTTGTTGACTTGACGCTGTCGAATGGGGATGCTGATGATGATGATGAGTTGTACTGGTGGAACAACAACGCAGGTTGAACAGAGTTCAGTTGCTCAGCAGAGTTTGAGGAAAATAGTAGCAATATTTAAGTGCGAGTGAGTGAGAGCGAGAGAAGACGTTTTGCGGCTAGTTCAGGCTTCCAGTCCCTGAATTCGAGGAGTGAAACCGTAGTTGGACTGAGTTGAAGAAACTTGTTCATGGTTTTTTCATGTTGAGTGTGTTATACTTAACTCGTATATTTTCTGCGCGGACTGTATTGGATTGTGTGTATGTCGCCTATGTTGCTTTGAACATCTCATCTCTCCCGTCAAATAATTCCACAAAGGTCTCTCTCTCTTCCTCATTTATCATCAATATGTTTTAAGTATACAGATGAAAACAGAAAAAAAAGTCATACAACTTTAAAATATATTTTGAACCTCTCAATATTCCTTTCCCGTTGATATCATTTTTTTTTTTAAATATAAGTACATATCGTGGTTATCTCAGTTTTAAGCCAGTTGTTAAACCTAAATATAATATTTAAAAAAAATATATGAATATATAATTTAATTCTGTATTTATTGCTGACACTGGTTGTCACCCCAACTAACATCTCATCCAAGTTGTGCTAAAGAAATTGTTGAAAACGGGATTAGTTATTTATACTCTGGTGCTTGTATTCAGCCCTTGACATTGGTTATCGAGTTTTTATAAAGGGAAGAGAAAAGGTGGAAAACGGTGCTAAAAAAGTTAAAAGGGATCTTTCTCCTCTGTATAAATTATACTAAATCAGTTTGACAAGACAAGTCACACGTGGAGAGGAGCTTCCAAGAATAATATTTGTGCCGGTGGTAGTGAGATCAGAGGTGGTGGTATACCCCTCCTCAGTCTAAAAAAAGCTCTGTCCAAAAGTCATATCGAGAGAGTCTGCTCTCCTTCTGTGTATCACTTTTCCACACTTGGAAGAAGCTCCACAAATCTCAGGAGAAGTATACGCATTTGTATCTAGACAAAAACCGTTGACTTCACCTTCACAACAAAATATGCACATGCGCAAGTTCAGATCAAGTCTCCTCAAGTGTGTCATATTAGCCGGCTGACGGCTGTGGATTGGGTGACAGTCCTCCCATCGATCAATCCGAGTCGAGTGGAGTCGAGCTGAGGCGATGTCGTGTAAACAGATAACAGTGAGGATTCCAGTTGGGCATAATTTGAGGGAAACATGTTATCAAGGATAATTGTCAAGAGTTGATAGTGTTTGGAAAGTCTAGTTGGGACAAGTGGGAGTATATTTCATTCTATTTTTATCGTGTTTTGAACATTTTTGGAAGAAAACAAGTGAATATAGAATTGGATTTAATTGGAGGCTAGGTTGAAGGGAGGAGGATAAGGTTGATCTAGTGTAAACTTGATTAATTGTAGTGTAACATGAGTACACGAGTGATCACGCCTCCCAGCATGGATATCAATCGGGACATGTCCCAAAATTGTCCTGATTCCTCGCCAAACCCACCAGTGGTCGCTATCCCATCTGACGGAGGGGAGGTTGGAGGGGCAGCATTGCCCGAGAATGCCGGTGTCCCGATCACCTCTTCGTTGGGATGCCCGTCCCCAGCGATCTCGCCAAATAGTAGTGGCCCTATGATGATGGGCCCTGGAACGGAGCTCATTCTTTCTACGAGGATTCGAAGTGTGCCCAGGTGCCTGTTTGGACCGCCGGATCCCCATACTGCGGAATTTGCTAGGGAGAAAGTTCGACAGATGAGGGAGCATGATAAGCAACGGTATAACTTTGACTTTGACGCTGAGGAACCTCTGGAAGGACCGTAAGTGCAGTACTTTAAATTTGCCCATGTTGTTTACTTATCAGAATGGCATTCATATTAGCTGACATTTGAGTTAATGATGAGTGACGTAGGATTTAGCATTTTAACCTAAATTGAGGATAATGACTTGGGACTTTAAAAATGTTGACGTGTTTTGAAGGCTGTTTTTGCGCATAACAAACCACCACCGGATTTGACAAATCCCACAAACATTTCCCTTTTTTCTAAGATTAGTTAGCCATTATATAATTCACTTTAATTCGGTGAGTGTATCTGGGCGAAATAACTTGGAATTGATTTCTTAGGAGCATACCTAGTCTTAAAAAGTAAGCAGGAACCCATTCTAGAGGCTGATTTCATAGTTTTTGTAGCTCTTCTAACTAGTTTCGTAATAATGACGTTTGTCCCCCTCCGTAGTAATTTTCTTTGCGGTTTTAGTCGAGTCGGAAAGCATTAGAAGAAAATAGCTTGTGGTTGTCGGTCCTCAGCTGTGCAGCGAAGTTAAATGCAGTTGTGAGTTTTTGAAAGCGAAACATACTTTTTATAGCAACTTCACCATTTAATTGGATGGAAGTAGAATAATATAAAACAGCTTGGCTAGATATTTCAAAAAAATGATATGACATGTACATTCATAGACGTATGTAGATTAGGGATACTAGCCACATTAGGAATAGAGTAAGAATGGAGAAACGAACTAAATATAGTGGTGTCAGTATTGGCATTGGCAATTAAACTTAATTAAGTCCTCTTATAAAAACCATCATCCCCATTTCATGCTGGACTCAACAAACTGGAGGATGAGCCGATGAGCTTTGAAAAATATTAGTTTCCATTTATGAAAAACAATAATTACGAAAAAAAAATCATTGCAATAAATGGCTTACATCATGACAAGTTTTTCAGACCGTTCCACTATCATCATCATCGTCATCCTCACACGCACCTCTCACTCTCTGTGGGAAAACAATCTAACACCTGAATATAACTTATATAACTAAAAAAGTTACCCTGACTAACTACCAATCAAGTTTTTTTCTTCATCAAATCATATAAGTATAAAAATCGCTACGAGCTAAACACCTGAGAAATAAATAAAAATTGGCGGAGCAGAGAAAGATGAGAGTTTTCTGCGTATGTAGGTACCTCTTCCCGTCTGAATATACTCCTTGGTTGCTGGAGCCCATTTTTTTATGGTCAGTCGGATCGACATTGTTTGATGAAGCTTTTGTTTTTTATTTCAATCCATTTGAAATTTGCATATTCTCAGTTAAATGGTGTGAGCCCACCGATAAAAATGAGCTAAAACTTGCTGATTCCAATTTGACTGCTATTAATAAGCAAGAAGGAAAGGGGCAACAACTCATCCTCCTGTTCGGGAAAATTGTCAGGATCCCTCACGATCCAAATCAATCATATTTCGGAGCGAAGAGTGTCCATTTCATCCTCCATCCAAGATATCTCCAGCTAGGTGAACCGCGATCCTTCACACCTTTTCCTCCATAATGGGTGTCCTCCCTCATAAAGGATGGACATCCAATCCCGTCCCATTTCCATCGAATATTACACTCTCCTCAATGGAAAACCATTAAGACCGAGAGGCTGATGAAGATGTTAAAGCAATTTCATGCAAAGTCCATAAAATGGCTATTTGGCCACTTCAATTCTCTCCGTCTTCCTCCTTTAATTTTTATTACTTTCTGAGTGAGAGGAGCAGCCATATAATATCCTCAAGAATGATTTGACGGTGCGGTGGCGGTCGAGAAAACGACGACAAGGTGGATGATGTTGATAATGTTGCAAAGGAAGGAGTGACCTAATGGGCCATTAGCCTCCATAATCTCTACTAAAAGCTACAAGAGCACTTTTGTCAATGCCTTCCTCCTCAAATATTATTGTTATTGTATGAAATTCCATTCCACCAGCTGGATAGCCAAGTCCACCACCGAAGGAGATGGATTATTCATTGAGATGAGATGATCCTGACTCTTTCAAAATCTGATCAGTATTCGCAGCATCATCTTATCCCTATCGCCACCAAACATTCCGTACATTGCGAAAAAAAATCGCTCTTGTAGATGCTATCAATGATCTGGTCTGATCATCCTAGTTAAATGGAATAATGATGAAAGTCGAGTGTGTGAACCTATTTGAAATTCATCATTACTCCCAATCGGCCCAATCATCGTATTCAAGCTGAAAGACTGTAATAACAGTAAACTAGTTGTTTTCAATAATGATGATGAAGATGATGTCGGTAGTGGTTGTGAGCCGGGGTGGGTTGGTTGTTGGTTGGTTGGTGGCATCCCAAATAAATGACAAAAGGGGATAGCATCTCTTTCGATTCAAAACACGTCCACACACCAGAGACTCTCTCCATACATATTTTTTTATCCGCTGAGTGAGGCATACTCCTATTAGCTAATGTTATGTGGATTATATATCCCTGCATAATTCTCGAATAAAGCATATCAACTTTAATTGAACATTTTAGTGTGCAGGTGTTCTCCCAATGGAATGCGCAATAGTGGACTAATCATAATCAACTTTGCTGAAAAGTTCTTTTGCTCTTCTTTCATCCTCCTCCTCTCCCTTTCTCTGCTGGAGGAGTGATTGAACCTTTTTCAAATATTTTTGCAAAGAGGAGAAGAAAAAAACTATGTGAATAAAATTAGCGATATGATATCATAATGCTGGTGGTAACCATGTAAGCTCTATCTAATAGCTGTCGTCATTCAGAAAGACGACTGAAAATATTTCATACAAGCCGTGAGAGCATCAACATCAACAAGATGGGCCCAATGTATGAAAAGAGCAAGTTCCACGGGATTTTTGCTCCGAGCAGTACCAATCATCATGATGGCTATCTGAGGATAGCGAAATTGGTGGTGGTGCCATTATAATGGCTGTGGACTGTAACTACCGCAAAAATTCATTCTTCTCAGCAGAAATATGTATAACTCTGCAAAGATATGTCGTCCATCTTCACAGGGATTGCATGCAAAGCGGATTTCGCTACTTTCAAACTGCTCCTTCCATCAATCACGGCTCCTCTTCCAGAGTTGTTCAATCCGAGGGGATTCCACTGATGAGTCTCATTCTGATTACTCCTCATACAAGCAACATATTTGCAACAACAAACAACAAACTAGAGAAAAAAATAGCTCTCTCCTGTCAGCTCTCCAGCCATACCTCATCATGATATGATTAGTGATTAGCATAATAGAGATCGTGCATCCACCTCACCATTTTTGTGGATCCTAAAAAAATATCTGATTGTTTTCTCCTCAATAGAATAGGAATGCAAAATGAGTGATGATATGGTTGATGGTGATGGTAGAGCACTCCATCTAAATATAGTCTATCGAAATTTAAAAAAAAAACTGGAGAATAGAGATCACATTCCCATCTTGATGAGTATTATTAACAAGAGCACACACATAATGATTGGAACACCTACCATTATTCAACTCTCCATTATTCATTGTAATTCTATTCTCGGCCTGGGTGATTCCATCCCAGCCCACATTTTCCAGGATAGTTTTTTTTGTAAACTTTTGTGTGATTGTGATTATGAGAACCACTCATTCCATTCCACTAATCTGTTCAGGTAGTAAGAAGCCTCTGTAGAACTGAGAGAGAGGATCTAATTTATCTTTTTCCCATGCCATTTCTATTGAAAAAATCCTGGTGATGATGACGAGCATGATGATGACGGTGGTTAAAAGTATTACAATGTTTAAAATTCACCAGAGTCATCCTCATCATCATCACCATCCACCACGACTAGGAATATGGGGAGAAAAAATAAAGGATTTTTTATGCATGAAACTTCATCATTATGATTATTACATTGTGTGAAGGTAGTAGAGACACGAGATGTGATGTAAGCTTAGTCAAGTTACTCCAAAAGTCAGGTAGAGCCAGGACGATACTCACGAGATGACTATGCTATACACAGTATGACTTTGACTTTGATAGAGATGAAGATGAAACTGAAGACGGGGAGAGAAAAAAAGGTTTTGCAAAGATAAGTGTTATGCATGTATGGAAAAGAGGAATAAATTTTGCATGCAAACCTGATTTTTTTTCCCTTCTCTCCTCCTGTGAAAAGGTGGCCATTCTTCTTATTCTCTGTAGGTATCTTTTTGTATGTGGAATGGGATGGCTAAAATAAAGTTTTAAGTATTATTATGAGATTTTGGCTTATTGTTGGGAACAGCTCCTTGTTCTTTAATGCTCATCTCATCTCCTTTTAATTTCATGACTTTTTTTTCTCCTCTTGGTCCTCATCTGTTTCTTGTAAAGGAGTTTTCACGTTGGGAGTGTTCACCTTAGTGGGATTGTAACTTTTTTTAATGGAAGTTTGAAGAAGAAAGGACGAAGCGAAAAGGTTTTTTTTCAGGATTGAAAAGTTGTTTGCGCATTTTCGCTCATTGTTGTCAAGCTGACTGTTAGATAGGTATCGTTTTGGGTTGAGATGTGCCTTTGCATTGGGAATGGTAAACTTTCAAGTTTTCTGCACTGGCAGGATAATCATGAGGATGATGATGATGATCAGGATGAGGGGTTCAGTCTTTCTCCAAAAAGTCAATTCATTTTAATGTATAAAGTATTTAAGTAAATAAGTGAAACAATTTTTTTTAAACACTCTTCTTGTTTCTTCTTCTCTGGTACTGGTTTGTTCTAACGTTTTCTGGTTTCCCAAGAAAATTGCTTTGGAGCTTGTTTTTAAAGAGGGGTTGAGCTGTGTGATGAGTTGACTTGGGGGCATAGATGCGTGATGCTCTGTACATGTCATAGACACTCCTTTAAACATGATCAAATTATGTCTCCTGTCCCAGATAAATTAGCTAAACAAACAAAGAGGAAATGAAATGGGGAGAAACATATTTAATGACTTTGATTGCGGCGGAATGACCATGCAGCGTGTAAACGTTTGATAAGGATTTTTATATGCGAACCGCACCGGGACGGCATTGGCAAGAGGAGTGCGAGTGCGTGCATAACCCATTTCATGTGGGATGATGATGAGGATGTAGATAATAATGATACTTAGTCCTGCGTAACGTTAGCCAGTATTATTTTTCAAGTTCAAGAACAGCGTTTTAAATGTGTGTTATTTTTATGCTTTCTTCTAGATTTAAATGGGAAGCTGTTCCAGTGGATTCTCCAAGAAAGACGGTGAGCACCACCAGTGGTAGCAATACAGGAAGTAGCTATGCACCAAAAGCCTACGCCCTATCCCGCTTCCCTTATCTGTCCGGTGCAGTCCATATAGATCGCGGAATGGTGTCCCCTCCCCTACCAAGAACGACGATTAATAACAATCAACTCCCTCCCACGAGACAATTATATTTCGAGCCGGATCGGGAGCCCCTCCTAATTGCGAGAACGGTAGAGGAGGAACGAAGGTCCTACTATCATACGACAAGTACCGCAACCGCCACCTCCGTTACTATCAATAGACCTATCAGCAGTCCAAGAATGTCCTCCTCTCCAGTCACTTCCATTTGTCAGTCAACCAGAAGCTCGCACTCTCATCATCTTCCCACCGTGGTGGATCCTACACTGCTTCTCCCATCCCCGGAAGCCTCCTCTTGCTCCTCAGAAGATTCTGCTAATGTCGTTGACATGGAGGAGGAGCTGGGCGAGGAGGAGGAGGATGCTAGTGTGGGATCTTCCTCAACCGAGGATGAGCTCAAAATTTCAAACGTGCTTGAATCCAAAGGGGATGATACCTGCGCGAGGGTCACGTCCGGCTCTGCCAGCGCTAAAATCGTTCAGCATCACCATTCCTCCTCAACTAGTTCCGGTCATAGCAGTCGAGTTTGCAGCAGCAGTAGTAGTAGCACTAGCAGCACTACTTCATCTCGCAGAACCAAGTCAGTCTCTTCCTCATCCTCGTCCCCTTCGGCTTCACCATCATCACCCTCCAGTTCGCAACCGCCTATTACAAGTAAGCTTCCAATTTTTCTATCCCTTATTCTCTCTTATTCATCCGCATCAAACTACACGAAACTATAGCACACTTGACTCATTTTGACAACTCATGTTGAGAGCCTTTCATAATAGCTATCCACCCTACTCCCCCTTTCCCAATCCCGCGATGGACGCAGTTCCCATAATAAATATAACTGCATTAATGCTAATCCCACTCATTCTGCCAGACAGCCAAAACCTGAACGAAAGGGAAGGGATGGGAACGTCATAGCTTGATCATAGACCACATCAGCATCAACCCTAACGGGAGAAAAACAACGGTTCCATTCTTCATTTCAAAATAACACATTATGAGAATCCACTTTATTGCTTGAAATGAGGAAAGGATTATTAGATAGGCTGTAGAAAACGGTGCCCTTCCCAACGTTTATTTTTACTTTCGACGTAGTTCACAGTTACGAAAAAGGGTTCAACCTGCTGCGTTATTATTATTGCATATAATCATAATTCATTTAAGTTTTCCTAATAATGAGAATGAACAACTTGAACCACTGCCACCGCCACCATGTATTGTTTTAATTCCTGATGTTATTATTATTAGGGACGGATATATTCAAGTGATCGGTTAGGTCAGTTTTAGAAGAAAAAAAAAGAGTTGAGAAGGAGCTATATGAAAATGCATAAAGGAACGGGCCAAAAGGTTCTGGGAAAGGTTAAACCCTTTTTCCATGGGAAAAAGTTATTTTTTTACGAAAGTCTTGACGGGGATGATCAAGATCATGTTGGTGGTGGTGGCGGTAAGTTAGAGAAAAGATGATTGTTTTTAAACAACGGAAATTTAAGTCTGAACTGAGCCCATTGTGGTTTTTTACCTGGATCAGAGGTCAAAATTACAGGAGAATCGGGCTTCTTCATGAAAACAAAAGTACGTATAATATTTGGAGGAGTTTTTATCCTCCATTTGAAGTGAATGATTACGTTGATGAAAATGATGATACTGATGCCTTGGCTATTCTTCCAAGGAACGTCTTTAAGAAAAGCTACTATCTTTGCTAAGGAGACGAAGACACTGCTTGTGACGTGGCGTCTTTGCATTTCAGTGTCTGTTTGGAAAGTACATCAGACGGGAAATAACATGGGGGAGGTGAGATTGATGAGATTTTAATAGGACTCGTGGCATCTTTTCACCAGAGCCTTCCTGACTCAAGGAGAGAGGGCCCAGTTTTTCTTTTTGTTTTAATCCTCTCCAATGGGCTATTTATTACTTATTGAAATTTCAAAGTGCTAATGATGAAAACTGTCATTCTAAGTCATAAATGACCTCCTATATAGTAAAATTGAGAAGAAATGTCATCAGACATTTTTCTCGCTACTTTACAGCCAACCTGAATGGAGTTTGTTGGTGGTCAGGGCATGGATTACTAAAAGGTTAGAGGTTTGTAGCGTATTATCTTTCATAAATTTAGGATTCCATCATTATCTTCCACTGCAGGAATCTCAATGGAGGCAATAATGATGATAAAATGGCATTCCATAAAGCAAGTTCCTTCTCTCGTCTCGACCTCCTTATCCTTCTCAACGTTATTTGAATTGAGGTCTAAAAGATCAAAAGTACTTATCTTCATTAAATGGGCGGAGGGATGGAAGGATTAGCTCACTTTATATTATTATTGTTATGACGGTTTATATTCGACCTACAACACTAGGATCTCTCCTTTATCGACGATAGGCAGACAGTCAGTCAGACACAGTGGAATGTGCCCTTTGTTAAATGTGAAGGTAGCACAAAGGGGAATGAAACGGAGACAGTGATATGATAGGAGAACTTGATGGTGACAGTATGGTCGGCAAAGTGGAGTGGAGGCGGTTATATCACTTTCCAATGTCTCCCGTCCTTTATGCAAAATACGGGTAAAACAACAATAAAATCGAGTGGCTAATAAATAGCTTGAGTCTAAAGTTAACCACGCGCATACCAAAATTTCAAGACCAAAGAGGTTTTTTTTAAAAGCGAGTGTTGAGCAGAGACTCGTGAATAGATGATAAAAAAAGCACTCCCAATCCATGCTTTTTTTGTTTCTGGTGCGATACGACTTAAGTGAAATACCTGGTTAGATAGATTACACCAAAGCTGTATAGCCATTTCCTCCGGTCTCTCCCACTGTTTGGTGTATATTGGAATTGATAAAAGGCGACGACCCCAAAAATCTCCTATCATCATACCCCATTCTGTAGAGCCAGACGTAGGAGTTGCTTTTTATGTTTATATTTTCCAAGCATGTTCCTCTATATCAGCTATTGATAGTCGTGACAGTGGTGACGCGGTGGTCAAAGGACCGAAATCACTATTTTTACGGGCTAAATGACAAACACATGTCATGGGTTTGACTCTTACTTTTGAGTATGAGGAGTCGACTCATTTTCATTTTTAAGCCGTAATGGAACGCGGAGGCGTCTAATGATTTCATAAAAGTGCAGGCTTAGCTTATGACTTTGGTTAAAGTTTTGGAAGAAAAAACCATCCTCATGGTGTCTTTGTTGGTTCTGGTGTCACTTTTACGATCAGACCCAACACATGTACTTAACGCGGACTCGAGTGAAATGATATTCTCAAGTTGATTATTATGACAGGGTTGTGACGTTTTTAGGACTTAATGACTCTTGCTGACAGACATCTCTTTGCCACTTGACATGGGAGGATTTGGTATTTGGATTTGAGGGGAGGAACAGATAACATGACTGTTATTGCTTAGCTAATGTAACTTTATAATTAGGTTAATTTCAGTTTTACAGACAGTTCACATTTGCTCCTTAATGACTTTCCTCTCTCTCCGGTCCCATTTTTTTTTAAAGGAAATCCATTTAGGATCAACGGATTAGTGACAAGAGTCTGAAAAACCATTTCTTTCTAAATTCATTAATGTTTTTAGCCTCATCATTATTCCCAAACTAATGATGATGATTACGACTGTTTACCATTTAAAGCACAAATCCGCATCTCCCACTTGAGCAACTATTTGCCATCATCAACTGCATCAAATCTGGGGAATGACGAACTTTTATTTTTATCACTTTGCAAACATACACGCTCACCCCAAATCATGTTTGCAGTGCCTACTTCACTTATCTAATCTGTAACTGTTCTTGTCATGGATTTTTTTCCCCCTTTCCCTCTGTTTGACTCTGATTCTGACTGTTCAAACAAGTCTCATCAGCAGCAGCATCATTACTCCACTTAATAACCATTTAATATGTAAGTAGGACTATTTTTATTTCAAACGGGATGTAAATTTAGCCCATTGTTATTCAGTGCTGATAAACTGATTGATTGTATTTTGAGCAGAGGACTTGTTCCATCCATACATTTAAAAAAAACGAAATGGTTGAGCAATTCTCGTTAGCTCACTGCGCTGCTCTCTTTTTCTGCTGAACTTCTTTCTTTTTAATTCGCAGCTGCTGTCAAGTCATGTCATTCAAGAGCCATGTCATAAAAATATGAAACCATACACACGAATCACATTCAAACTCGAACGCCACCACCACCACCACCACCAGTTTGTATTTGTTGTTTTGATGGCATGAAAATGGAGATGAGTATGGTAATGGGGATTGCTCATTTCGTTACTGTTCCATATTTTTTTCTCTCAACCTGCTTCAAGCCAGTAATAATAATGATGAGGAGCACTATAACCCTAAAATAAAAATATTGGCAGTATATGGCAAAAAATTTAGCAATAAACAAGCAATATATATATAAAGCTAGTCAAGTGTGACGTGACTGATCTTGTAAGCGAAAAAAAAAATATCAATTCAGTTTCGTTTTTTTTTTCGTACCACTCTGCCTGTGGCCTAGATAATTAATTAATAAATGGAGAATTATAATAAGCTGTTGATAAAATTGAAAATATATATATTTGGAAGATGATTGAGTACATCAGATAAACCAGAGTTGCCATAAATTTCGCTTGGCATCAGAAGCATATTAAGTGATTGTTAGTTGGTTGCTCTTTTTTTCTGCGGAGCAGAAATGTGTTTGTGTTTGTGGAAAAAAATGAAGTAAAGGGTTTAATCCCCTTTAAGTGTTCTGACTCTTGTGATATGCCATATGGTGCCGGAACATGATTGCAAAAAAAAATATTCAGCCCATTTCAATGGATTTAATCATAATCATGATGGATATTTTTTTTTCTCCTTTTTTAAAATTACTCCCTCTGAGGAAGTCAATTTGTTTTGCTGTCTTTATCCATGCTCCACCTGGCATCCCAATATCTATCCTGGATAGATTTTTTGAGTTTGAAGGGAAGGAAGATATTTTTTCCAAAGAAAATGTCTTCTTTTTTTGTGATTAGATCACTTCTGCTGGATTGCAGAGTTCGCATCTTTTATTATCTGATTTTTTAGCTGGGAGTCAAAATGGGAAGAATTAAAGCGAGAGCTCGCCTTGTCCAATTCCCATGTCATATTTTGCCTTTAAGTGGATGTGGGATGAGGAACGCTAGCCAATTTCTCTGGCAGCGAAGCGGGACTACTCACCTCCTCCGTTCTACATATGGCGCTAGGTTGTTGTCTCCTTTTAATCCGTTCAGTGATTCTTTTTATTAGTTCCTCCATAAAAGATTGAACAAGATTGGGCTGATTAGCAGCCAACGACTAATATTTTGGATGAACGATTGAATCCCATAATGTGCCCAGGGGAAAGATACACATGCGTACAACTTGTTCCTCGAAAAGGGAATCCAGTAATTTAATTGATTTTTTATAGTAAATCTCTTTTCATCGGCATAATAAGAAAAGTCCGAGGCATCTAATTAATTATGCTTATCATAATAAATGTCCTACATGGTTATAGCAATTGGCAATCACTCCGAACATAACCTTTGTCTTATTAAAGCAGAACAATATTATACCCCAGAGTATTGTACTTTATCCAGGGTAGAGCGGAGCGGAGACGAGTAGAAAAAAAGCAAACAATAAAAAAAGCTCATCATGAAGAAAGCCAAATGTGCAGCAGTTGGCCTCTTCACAACTATGCTTTTTTGCATCATTTGCAAAGAGAAAGATATAGATTGTATTCTATGTTGGGATTTTGAGGTTGAGAGGATGATGAGATGCGAGTGTGATTGTATTGTGGTGGTGATGATGATGATGAGGCACCTGGCTCTCAATTTTTTTAAATGGAGGGAAACCTTAATCCACGCATACGAAAAGGACGCATCTTTATCTTGAGTGTAAGATGGAGCATCCGAAGGGAAATTTGTCTTCCATCGGATGTCTCACTCAGTGAAGATATAAGTCAACGGACAAAATTTTCAAAAAAAACTCTCATCTTCATCTCCCGATCTTTCCCCCTTCTCAGTTTACACGAGACTTGAGAAAGGAGTGAGGAGGAAGATGACCATCAAGACGCAATTTCAACATTGTCCCCTTGTTCCATCTAGAACGACTTTTTCTTTTTGACATAATGACGGGATGAATAATTGTTTTTCGGTTGAAGAAAATCTGCTCTGTTCACTTCTTCCCGATCTCTTAGCTAACGTAGCCTTCCTATTTAAAACAGAAATGCTCAAGTCCTGATTTTTTTTTTCAATTTAAAATTTACAATCATCTCAATACTCCCTGTCAGGCGGCGCCTTCCCATCTCTCCACTGTTATATAATCCTCTCCGTTAATGGTCGGACTGTTCGGACAAGTCATCATCGTATGACATGGCTAACTGCTGAAATGACTAATTCTTCTCCAGTCCTTTGTTTTCCTCATACTAAAAAACGATTTACGAAACGTTAAAAAACAATAAAAAAAACATCCAATGCAATGCATCTGAGGATGATGATGATGATCATCATCATCCTCATCAGAAAAATTGAGGATGGTGCCATTATTACAAGACGGGATTGAACAGGATACAATGACGATGAGGATGATAAAATAATGAGAAAAGGAAGAGATTTCGTTTTTCACTTGTAAAAAATCCTGATGCTGAGGTTAAAAAAATACAATTTTTACAAAGCAATACTGACTAATATCATGTTCCTCATGTAATATAACTGCGTATCACTGATAGGAAAATACTACGCTGCGGCTCTGTAGTATGCAGTTGTCTTCTTTCTGGTAGCACGAAACAGCTTGAACAATAATATGTGGAGCAGGAGTGACTGATGGTGATAGTGATGATGGTGGTGGTGGTCGTAGTAATAGTAGTAAAAAAATATGATTTTTCCCATCTTCTCAGAACACATCATCGTCAACCAGAAAGATCATCTCAAGTATATTTAAAAGTTCTGAACGTTTTCCCCGTTTGATGATGATGATGATGATGGTCCGTGACGAACAAGACATGTTAGGATGACTTCAGCTGCACCCCACAATATAATATTGTGATGGGATAAGAAAGTGGAAATAGCGTCGTATTATTTTTTCTTGATAAATTTAACTTCAAAAATAAAGCATCTTCAAGATTTCATCGAGCTAAATCAAGAAGCCACATACAAGAGGAGAGAGAAACAGGCATTAATTCCTTTCATACTGGTTATTTGACCATCCACCCAAGACAAGCGATTCCAGAAAAAAAAGCACACTCGTTTCAACAACCGGCCAGGCTTAAACGAACCCAAAAGGAGCAACAGCTTTAGAGTAATATCAGGTCCGTCCTCTGCGTCTTATAAGGAGCTTGTCCATCTTCAAACTTGTTCCTCCTTTTATTACAGGGATGTACGCTACGTATGTATGGCTTATGTAGAACTGTTTTGGCGGGAAGGAGGCTCTCTCTTCTTCTCTCTTGGTTAATCCCTCATATGAGTGGACGCTTATCCTTATGTTGGGAGTAGCATCTTAAAAGAAGCATTTTTTTCTCTGAGTTTTTTTTTGGCTTTACTTTTTTTATTGCACTCTCCTCACTCCATTCCCATTATTACTGCATTTCGCCTTTGGCCAACAAGCCAGGAAAAGAAAAGGCTAAAAAAGTGGCTTGAGTTTGAGGTGGAGAATATATTGAACTCTTCTATCGCGTTACTTTTTTCTATCTTGACTTTACTCTTCACCCATTTGTGGTGTTATTAATCCTTATCTCGTTTCTTCCCTGGCTGCTTGTGCACAGGAGTTTTACAACTGCATATGTTTCACTAGTAGCGTGGTCCTGGTGGTGGTGCGGATGATGATGTTTGCTCTTGTGAGGATTATGGGGATGGATGTAGTAAAAACGGTCGTATGAGATTAGCAGCATAAAACATCTTAGCAGAAGTATATTTAAGTATAACTCAATATGATAACCTTTTTATAAGAAGGAAAAAAACGCTTGTCATATTACGATAGTTATAATTATGAGATGATGGTATGGTGCAATGGAACATCCATTGGCTTGATTCTCTTCCAAACAATTTGAGATGTGTAAATAAAATCGTTTCTTCTTATGCTCAAGTTTTTCTTCTCAAACATCTTCAATTTTGCTGTTTTCAAACTGATGATGATGCTGCTGCTGATGATGATAGCAACGGCAAGTTTTGGTCGTGTTGGATGTTTTTTTCTGGTGTAAACAGGAGAATGTACAGAAGGAAAAAAATGTGCAAACGTTACGTGCTACGTTCCTGTTTGGAATACGAAGCCAAGTTCGGTAGCTGTATCCATGCATTTATATTTTTGTGGTGTTTTGGAGCTGTTGGAGTAGCTACGTTGCATATGGTTCATGTACCTTTTTTTTCTCTGTAAAAAAATAGTGTTTATCTACGATATAGGTGTATATATGATGATGAGATGACATTTAAACCGTAACTTTCTTTGTATTCCTGTGTCGATTTAAAAACGTAGACATCTGCGCTTCCTCCCCAGTTTTTCTTCTGTTAAAAGTATTTTGCGTAGTACACACAACTGCGTTGAAGGCAAACTTTGACAATGCCCTGTGGGAGGAAATGTGCAAAAAGATATTGTTTCCTTTTTAAACAAACATGACGCATATGAAAAGTTCTCGTCCCGAACAAGTCGTCCTCATTTCGTGTCAAACAAAACAGAAGAAAGATGTCATTTATAAGCTTATATGGGGCCTATGACGAGGACAGCTGTATACTTATAACAGTGGAAGCATTAGCAGAAATGAATTTATCTTCCTTGTAACCTCCAATTTCTTTGGTAAAAAGATTGCTTTGCAATTTTTCTTCCCATTTCCTCCTTTTTCCATATCCCTTTTACATAATCCATCTGGACAGAATGGAAAAGGTCGGGATGTCATATCATGTCATGATCCCATCAGCCGTTCCATATTACATGTTTTTTTACGTTTTTTATTCACATTTAAAATTGAAGGGATTGGCAAAAACACATAATTTTTCTTTGAAGTTGTTTGTTTTCCTCTTCCTTGTGAACTATGCCGTCCGGACTCTTGTCCCGATAACAGGTTCTCAATGATCCAATTGATCGTGAGTTCGCTGACAATTAAAACAGTGATAACCCGACCGGCATTTAAGTCAACTGGACAGAGTACATTTAACTAAAGTTGTTGATAGTCTTGAACATTACCTAAGCATTAAAGTTAAAAGCGCTCAGTCATTTAGGTGAGTTGGGTCTCCCAAGTGCAAAGGCTACAGTTTTAACATGATCCATCATCCTTTCTCATCAATCATGAACGATCTATCTTTCTCTACACCTTCCCATTATTTGCAATTATCAACATATTTATTTACCAGAGCTAATAACAGTCTTCCCATAACTATTTTCTACCTAAGCACAAGAATCATTAACACCACAAAAATCCGAAAACCCTTTCCAACAGTTTTCATAAATAGACACTCGCGACTTTGTTGATGGTGGTAATGATGGAGGGACTCAAAAGTTGATGATGGATTAGGCCAGGATAATAACCATGAAGGACCTTCCTCAACATTTACAATGTGAGCTGGAAATGGTTATCATAATCGTAATCACACACAATCCATATGTGAAGAGCTCTCCACTCCTGGAGAACATTATGATAAGTAGTATGATAGCAACCAGATAATGATAGTTTATCCAGTGACCCTTATCAAACCTCAACATCCATACTTGGATGTATAATATGAGCCATTGTGTACTGCTCCGTAAAAGGGGTTGAAGGCATAGGTCACGTTTGTAACTTTCAATTAACGCTTTGCTATGATGATGATGGTCAGGTTGCGAGCTTTTCACCCTTTTTTATTTATATACCCCAACAAGTCCTCCTTCTGCTGATGATCAAGCTGAGATATGGACGGTTGCAGCTTCGAATGTAACCATTATTACTGATCAACGTCTCATATATCATGGGGAAGCTCGTCCAAGTCGTCCTCTTTATCGATGTGATATGAGCGTCTTCAAACATCCTTATATTTCTCTTGGAGTCCTTCTACTCGACATTGTGACGTAACAAACGTAAATACAGACTTACGCCTGTAAAGCACATTTATAATTCCACATGGCTCAGTTGAATTTACTACTGACTTATATAAGACCGTGAGTGAGCATTGGATCGGCAGTTGGTTGTAACCTTATCAGGAGGATTTAATGTGAGGATAAGGATGATGTTTTTGGAGTGGAAGGAAAAAAATAACAGTTTTTTAGTATTCAAGTTGCTGACAAAGAATAGTGAAACTGTTGTGATTATTATTTATATATTTTTTTTCTCCATGATGTATACGTATTTTGAAGGTGAAACTTGATGAAGAGAATGGAGGAAAACGTAAATGACGTTTCTTATTTCTTCCTTGGCGTTCGATCCCTTGTACGATCTCTCCCTTAAGCGTGTATCTATCTTGGATATTCCAGCTTTCGAATAGGGAACGACTCTTTGAAATAATGGTTGGAAATAAGCTGGGATTAAGCGTAGAAGGTCTAAAGGTGCATGCGAAGGCTTAAGGGTACGCCCTTGATTATATTCTGGAGATGAAGATGATATATTTGGTGGAAGACGTAGTTTCCAGATGAAGCTATATAGTCCTCCACACAGATGTTCCATATAACAGCCGCGTTGTTATACTTGTGTAAAATGAAGCTTATATGAGCTCCAGCTTGGGCTGGATATGAAACCAGTGAACCGAGGCACTTTACACGAAGGGCAAAAAAGAGATTTTTTTAAAGACCCTTTTCCCCTCACCCTCCTTACAAAACACATCTCTATTTGATCTTCAAGACGAGAGCATTAAAAGGAAGAAAATAGGGAGGAAGGAGAAGATGGAGAGGAACCAACTGGTCCTTGCTTGCTTGCCAGCCGTTGCATGGAAAAAATATAATATATTCTCCTTTTAAAACTTTTATATTGAAAAAAGGTACATAATAATATTGCATCTTTTAAGTTTTGTAATCATCATTGTACTCATCCTCATCCTGATTCCTCGGTAGAAAAAAAAGTGGTGAAGAGACGGTTGCTGTTGCGTTGGTGTGTTGTTTGTACGAGAGGGAGAAAAGCAGCTTGTTCTCCAATTGTCTGGCCAGACGATAACCTTTTGTCTGGTCAGGGTAGAAAAAGGGTCCCTTCTCGTTCCTCGTAGTAAATTGTAGTAAAGCTTGTAGTAGGAGTTGTAGTAGTAAAGTTGTAAGTAGTAAAAACTGGGGAAGGGGAAGATGCGTCTCTTATTTCGTTTCTTGTTGGTAGGCTCGTCTTCTTCTCCCTTCCTTATTTCTTCATCATTATCATCATCCCGATATTAAAATATATCAAACAAAATCTCTCTCACTCTTTCCATCCAGACAGGGATCTGTAAACGTTTCAAGATTAAAACAATATCCCAGACATGAACATCAGTGCATCAGCTCGTAACCGTTGAAACAAACCATTTGTTTCTTTGGGGCTCAGTTGTCAAGCTTGTCTCTGTAGAATCTTGTGGCTCGCTGAGTCTTCGCAGTTTAATTGCACGTCCCATGCCTATCGTCTTGAGCAACCCATTTCTATAACTTTTTTTATTACATTATTAAGCGCATATAAAATATGGTTAGTGGAGTGGGATGGACAACTGTATCTGGAAGGATTTTTCTTCCTCGTTCGTGAAGAGAAAAAACTGACAAGCCAAAAAAAAATGACAAGTCTGATGATGATTATGATCAGGAGCAGAAGCGAAACAGCAGCAGACATGCAAGAAGCGAAAAGAAAATCAGGCTGGATTATAGATTGTGGGAAAGTGTCTGTTTACATTAGCAATCCGTCCTCGTCAGGTCTTCATCGTTTCCTCAAAGACGGGGAGGGAGCTGCATTTCATCTTTAGACAAATTTAACGGACAAGTAAGATTTGAAATGGGAGGAAGAGAGCTTAATGTTTTATGCATATAGTGAGTAAGTCGTTAATTTTTTTCCTCGAATTTACCCTGACACATGGACAGTTTTTTAGGTACGTGGAGCTCAAAGATGAAAAATTTTAATACGAGGATGATATGATAAATGCCAACTAGCTCTTCACGGAGTGGGTCACACCACTTCTCCATTTCCCGACTTGAAGTTTTCTTTCATTCCTTTTGATTTATACATGTTTTTGCTCATGATCTAGAGATAAGAAATGATGATGTCGTCTTCACACCTTCGTTCTACTCCCAATTTTTGTAACGGTCCGAGAAAAAAGGGAATAAACTGTAGTTTTTGCTTTCATCTTTATTCTAATCTTTCAAGTGGATACTTTTTCTTGAGCATTCCGAGTTTTTAAAAAGGAAGAAATGAGCTGTAAATAGTTGTAGTGACATAACTGATTTGAGGAATTGATAGGAACGTGGGTTATTCAAAGAAATAAAAAAAAACTTGGCGTATCGCCTTGTAATCGATGACACAACCTTCTTGAGAAGAACGGTTCCCTTGTCATCGTCATTTTTGGCGGTTGTTCCTTGTCCACGCTGGACAGCAAAACTTTTGAAAGGACGACTACAGAAAAAAAGTGTAATTTGATCGATATTCCCCTGCTACAGGGCACGCACGCTACCTCATCCTTCGTCATCAATATCAGGAGCAGAGAAGAAAAAGGTGAAGCTTTCTTCAGCTCTTTATTTAAGCAGAGAGAAAAAAAACGGGTCCAAGAAAGATGCAGCTGCCCTCCGTTCCAGTAAAGTTATTAGTGGTTTATGCTCCTCTAAGGTTGGCTATCAGGAGCAAAATAAATAAAAACGTTTGGGGCAGCTGGCCAAGACAAGGGGAGGAAAAAAAAGAGTCGTTTGATTTCAAAAGAAAATTTTTGCGGTGGTGGGGATGGTGGTGCAACCAAGAAGAATACAATTTTCTTTGAGAAAAAAACTTCATCTTTTGCTTTTTATCCTCGTTCAGTCCTGAGTCTTGAGCTGATTCCTTTTTAAGGGAATATATACCTTTGGAATAACAATAGAAATGGCAAGTTGGGAAGAATGAAAGGAGAGTAAAATGGACTATGGCCTAAGTATCCCATTTTTCTCGATGATCCCTTTTTATTACATTGCTTTCATGAGATTGTCAAAAGTTTCGGATGAAAAGGCAATATTTCAGTATAATATATTAATTCAAGTGTAGATGTAAACGGCACATAAAGATGATATATATCTTTCAGGTATGATGAGCAAGCTGTATTTCTATGCAGGTGTGTGTTGTTCTGTTCAGAATCCAGGCTATTATTGTCCTTCTGCCTCCATCTACCTTTCTCTCGGCTCTGTATTATCATACCTGTACCTGCGTAGTCCAGCTAGAGTTATATTTTACGTATTTTTAACTAAAAGGAGGACAGCCCAGGTATCAATAACAAGGGAAAGGAACATAACTACTATCGCCACCGGCTCCTAATTTCCATTTCTAATAATAATACGGGAAGAACCTTTGCTTTGCTTCTGCCCAGAGGACCGGGCTGTAAGGGAATTTTGCTCGAGGGAATAGGAATGACCTGAAGTTATGAACTATTGGAATGAGTAGGAGGCCTGCTGGCTGTCTCTAGTCATCCATGCGTGGAAAGGTGATTGCACCTTTGGTTTGTAGTAAACATATGAAATGGCTTCAATTGAACGCTCATCCATTTCACTCAGACATCCCACTTCATTCCTCAAGAGTGTGGAGCAAACCAAGTTTTAATGTTTTTGTTGACGGTACACATTTAATAGGCTTAGGCGGCCCGGGATGTTGACAATCCAATGGGCTTCAAGGGATATGAGCACTGTGTAAAAGTAAAAGCTGTTGAAAACGATTTGGTTTTGTCTTGGTTTGAAATATCATTGACCTTGGTTCCTCTGGTTACTTGTCTCGCACTTCCATTCTTTCATCCCAGCCTCCTTTGTATTGTTATTAGTGGAAGAAAAATGAAGAAAAATATTGATAGTGATCAGTAAAAAGGATCCAAGGTATGGGTGAATTGAATGTGTGTAATCACAACATACTCAAGTCCAGTGTTAAAAATGTGTTGGCGCATGTTATCTCCTTTGTAAGGTTATATCCTTGTTGTGGAGCTGAGAGATGTTGATGTTGTCTCCAGATTACGGTATTACATATTATTGTCTCCCTTTTGTGTAGTTTTAATAGAGTCCGTAAAAAAATGTTTCTTGGGCAAGGGAACAGGGCTAAAATAAATTAACAATGGATGATGAAATGATGCCATGATTGAGATTGGAAGTGGGACTAACGCTGGGCTTATTCTTCTTCTATCATATCTTGAACTAATCTCCGCATTTTTTAAATGGAAATTTTAGAGAAAAGATGAATGCTTCCAGGCAAAATTAATAAATTTCTCAATATATCTGCCTCTTCCTCCATTCCCATTTCGCCTTTGGAGGAATCTGCCTCCAGAGCAGCCTGAATATGCTTATAGCTGGAATGCATTCTTGTTCCTCCAGAGGAAGAGGAAAACTGCCAGGAGGACTGGAATTCTTTTGAAGTTTTTTTTTGTAAAGGTTAGCCATACCCTCAGCGTTTTACACATGTCTATAAATACCAAGAGCAAAACAGGTCAGCGCATAACATTAAAGGGCCCTTCTCCTTTGACTGATCAAGGTGAACTTGAATATTTTCAGGATTCTTTATGGACCTGATTCCTCTCCTAAAAATATATTCAAAGTCAAAAGTCTCGCTTTCATTCCCAAACCTGAATCAGGTCTATTTTAGTTACTGAAGAAAAAAAATGGGAAGAAAACTGAAAGTTACTTTGGGCCAGAAGGCAAAAAAAAGGATTCTCTGGAGTTCGACCAAACCATCATGATTTGAATATTAGCTCCCATCCAAACCTCAAACCATGAGAATGCTGAGCCTTGAAAGAGAATTGCTGAAAGGCTTTTGAATTGTTTATGATAATGATGAGCATCATAATATTCCAACGATAAGGAAGCATATGATATGGAATCGGGGAAAAAATGTTGTTTTTCTACTTTGAAAAAACTTCACTTTTTTCGCTGGAAGCTTCATATTCTGAAAAAAAAAACATTATCGTCTTTGATGATATGAACCCCAGGAAGGATTGGTTGCGTTTCCTCCATTCCTCCTACCGATGTTTTTTTACAACGGTGGTGGAAGGAAGGAGGAAGAAAATCATATTTTTTTTAAAGCTCATTACATCCTCCTCCTTAATATTATTACTGGGACGATGATCATCATTATTTTCCAACATTTTCCATTAATGTTTTTTTTTGCCTTTCAAACTTCAAACTGCGCTGGTGGCATAATTCCATGGACAATCTTATGATGTAATGATGATGAGATGATGATGAGCCAACCAGTTTTTTTTACTTCCTTGTTATTTATACATCCATGAAAAAAAATGTAAATTCTCCAACCTATTCAACTATTTTTATGTGTTGATATAGCCAGTCGACTTGTTGCATTTGGGAAAAATTTTGGGAAAAATGTCGTTCAGCTTGTTTCCCATTGAATTAGTAAATTGGATGGAGGAATTTAAGATTTTTAATAGGCTATTCATTGACATATCCATAACTCCATTGTTATTGACTAGTGCATTTCATAAAGTTGCTTTTGACGAGAATCAAAATCAATCAATTCTACCAATTACGCTTTTTCGTCCTATTCACTCGCCCCATAACTCAGTTCATTAAAGAAAACTGAGTAATCGTAATGTGGCCATAGCCATTCCTCAGGTTTCATTCAGATGTATCAAGTTTTACAATTGAAATTTTTACTTTACACTTGGGAAAAAATAGTTGGATACGTATATCTTGTTGAGTATTTCGTTATTACAATGTGAATGTCCACTCCGTGGTTGGTCCAAACTTTGACTTCATTACAATCGCACTGAAAGAGAGCGTAGTATGGTCACTTCTCCTCGCCATTGTCTAATACTTTATAGTAGCCTTACACGTGAAGCCTGTTTTTTTTCGCTTGGGCCGGGACTCCTCATTTCATTGTTAACGATGCACAATATCCATTTTGAAAAACCATTGATCACAATGCACAAAGTTGTTCCTGAAAAAGGTGCAGAACAAGTCTGAAAGGTAACAATGAGCAGGAGAGAAGTCCAACTTGTATGAATGATGGAGTGGAATGGAGTGAAGGTATGTGATGCAATATTGCTTGCTGAAGTCACTAAGTCATTATGGGTTAGGGAGGCGGCAGGCATAAAATGCAACTTTATGAATCTTGAATGCCATCAAGTTTAATGCCACGCTCATTTCCCTTTAGGTCAGATGGACGTTGACTCGACTTTTAAAAAAAATGTTTGAAACATGTTATCTTTCGTTTCTGCCCCGAGGAAAAGAAATCAAGGGCTGAGTGGTATATTGTCTGAAAGAAATTTGGAAGTGGTCGGAGCAACTCAAGCGGCCAGAGTTTGACTTATCCCATATATAACCCAATTAGCATTTTAGCCAATGCAAGCTGGAAAGGCTGAAGGTATGCGCTTCACCGCTTTGTTAACACACCTTTCTTCTTTTGGTATGACAAGTTATATCACTGCATCATTGATATGGGTTGCGTATATGGTTATCTCAGAACAGAGATGAGGTGAATTGCAAGCGGCATTGTTGGCATGATGGTGGCGGGGTTGTAAATCCTGAAATTTTCTCCACCTTCTTCCCATTTCCCAAATTACTTCTCAATGAATTCGATATGACCATATCGAATATGGGATGTTTTCCTTCAAAAAATGGACATTGAGTGGAAGGACATAAGAGGAGAAAAATGTACTTTTTTAAAAAGACTTTTTACGGATTTTTTTCCCTCTCCAAATCAAGAATTTCAAATTGCATGCCTGTTAAGTTAGCCTTTTGAAGTTGTGACGGGAAATGAGAGAAGAGGAGGAAATCGTGCTCGAACAGTTTTTGGCTGTCGGCAGACTTTGATTTTTCTCCTAAATGGGTAGAGATACCCAGTATATGGGCTTTTTATCATCCAGCCTCTTTACAAAGCGGAGTAATAAATGCAAATCCAAAGCATACAGTAATTCATGCATAATAAACAAGACGGAACAAGGAATGAGCCAGGTAAAGGTTGGATTGGATCATCCATGTCATGTCAGAGAGGACATCAATTCCATCCCAGCCTCCCTTTGTTTGCGTAGGCTGCCATGCTGATGATCATGATGATGATATGATGCTGATACACTCAACAAATAAAAAAGCAATGCCCTATTCCTTGTCCTGATTAAACCCCAATAAAAAATGTACAATAATCAAAGTGATTGTTTGAATTGTTCCGAATTTAATTGACGGGATGGACAAGGAGAGAGAGAGAGAGAGAGAGCTGCAGAGGGAAACCATCCACTTTTTTATTATTCCCCATAACCCCTTATTAAAATGACTCCGGTGCCACTTTACTCCAGTTCATTTCATCAGAATTCAAAGTATTTTTTTCTGAGAAGTAAAAAAAAAGAGGGAACAGGAATTCGATTCCTGACTGACGGTGGTGGTGGCCAGCTAATAAAAGTGGATTATGGATAGATTAGGGATTTATATAAGATGGATTTTTTTGATATCGAATATAATATTTCGTATGATATGATTATTTCATTTGGTATGGTGCCGAGTTGACCGGCGGCGGGTTTTGCTTATTCACTCTCTCCATGTTTGTCGGCCGACAGGTTTTTTTTTTTCTCCAGAAAAGTTTTGATGGTGAAGAGTTGATTTCTCTCCTTGTTTCTGGTGCCTTATGAAACGGGAATTTAAATTCTACTTTCGAGATCAACTCCAGCCTATAAAGAATGACTGGATAGAATAGGAAGACGTAGGAAAAAGCTGGAATTTTTTGTCTTCTCCTGAGTCTTCTTCCAGTCTGTCCGTCAGCCCCGTCATCATGTAGAAAATGATCATCCACATCACATCACGGTCATCTCATCATCATATCAAAGATCGTCATGATTTCGAGCTCCGGTGTTATGTTCCTCTGGCTCATGGAGTTGGGAACTTTTATCACGATTTTTATATCCCTACTGGAAAGTCGAACGAGGATTAACGAGCTTTTTATTTACTTGCATCAGACTAAAAAAAACTCCCTTTCTGGAGTAAAACGCAACATCATAAAGAAAATGTGCATCGGAGATGAAGGCTAAAACCAAAGTATAAAAAAGGAGTGGAATTTCGCTGGCGAATGGGAAAAAGAAGGAAATGGGGCAGAGGGAAGTCCACGTCTGGACTGCATCCACCACCATACCAAGACGTTTGAAATCCGTATAAATATTTATTGTATTATTGGAAGTTTTGAGGATGTTAGGATGGATGTTGTTAGTGGAGCCGTGACCATGATGTGTCTGTCTGGAATTCCTATTTTTATTTTTGTCTGGCCGATCATGATCATCATCACCCACATCTCATCTCCATGGAGGAATTCATTGCATTTGATGAATATTAACGAGCTTGAGATCTGTACATTCCAAAAAAGTTTCCAGGGCTGGAGTTGTATTTTCAGCCCACTTTTATTTTCAGATTCTTTGTCACTGATATCAAAACGGAGAGGAAGAGGAGAATGCCGTTGTTAACTTTGCATCTGTTCCTTCTTCCTCCATTTGCATCCCGACTGGGATGCAATGATGATGATGATGTGATCCCCATTCAATCCTGATTTCGTGATGTGAAATCAAAGCCCACAAAAATAAAAAAATGAGGATGGTGATGATGATGATGATGATGACCACTTGAACCTACTAAAAATACAGAGAGCCAAGCCTGTCTTGGAAGAGCGAAAGACCAAGCACAGTTGTTATTTTAGCCGTCGTACATTCCTCCTAAAGAAGTCGTCCTCGATGTATTAAAAACAGCAGCGAGGCAACAGCAGTTAGCCTACTTTCCATTTTCAGATCACATAACAATCCATCTTGTTCAGGCGTCTGATTTCCTATTCAGGAATTGTTTCAATAAAAAAAAACACATCAGCTCAACTCCTCCAGAACATATATGAACTAAGACAAAGGGACAGGAATGAGAGAAATGCTTCTCCAGAGATGAGAATCCGGCTGGAGACGATGCGATGTTGAGGGAAAACATGGAGAGTTATTTAAATTAATAGGCATTCATCCAAGGAAGCATTTGCATCAGCCTAAAATAAAAGGAGTTTGTTGTTAGCTGTTCCTGTTTCAAAATAGAATTTCGTCAAGTCATCCTCACCATCGCCATTCCTATCAAGTGGATAAAAGTGATTCTGACTTTTGTAGGGCATGTTCGCTCAATCAGCTCCCATATCCCTATTGATCTCTCCATTTCATTACTTTGCAAGTAAAAATAGCTGTGGCGGTGGCTCTGTCAGTTTGATGATGATAGCAAACATGCCATAAATTCCTCTTCTTGTTCATCTCTCCTCCATAGCCTCTGCTCTTATCAGCAGGAGTCTCAATTAAAGGAATGTTCTGAAGGAATCAAAGGAATGATGACGACTAGCCTTTTTTCCGATGATCAGTAACAGATGGAAAGATTTAGAATTAGTGTCAAAGTTCAATCTTTCTCATCATCCTCAATTTTCCCCTCGTGTCTTTGTTCAGCTCCAAATCTTGCGATGGGATTAGCACTAGGCATGATGATGATACTATTACGTAATCGAAAAATCATATTGAATTAAAAAAATCCCGATTTGACATAATTAGAACAGCTGCGTATTCAGCTGCAAAATAACATTTCGCGAATGGAAGGGGTTATCAGAAGCGAAATGAAATGAGTGATATTCCAATCAAACTTAAGAGAAAAACCAGCAGTTTCTCTCTGACATCGGTTTAAGCACTCTGAGATGATAAATTGCTACATGGGCTGTGATTACTTAGATCAAGAGATCGTTTTTGAAGTCAATGAATGCAGTTGTATACAAACCCATTTATACATATTCATAAAGAGGGAAGAAATGAAAAGACTTTTTTACTTTAATCAAGGTTGAATCACGCACAGGTATGAATATCCTCACCGTGATTGTGATTTGTTGTGCCCTCACTTGAATTACAAGGGTGTGGCTGGGCCTCCTTCATCCCCCTTGGAATATTTCATTTTCTAAATCAAACCTGACCGGTAAATGGGAGGCAGGAGAGGATATACAAATTTGAAAATTGAATACGAAATCCCAACCCAAGCCACATCACTCACGGTACACAAGACAGAAGAGAATGGAAGGCTGTATTGGTATTATGAATAGCGATTAGTAATCTTGATAAGAAGCTGAAATGGATTTATGACGGGGAATAATTTCTCAAATTCATTCCGCAGCATGTCCATCCCGGATTATTTTTATGCTGGTGGTGGTATGGCAGTGAGCTCATACTGAAATGTTTTGTCTGCATCAAAGCCATCTTATGAAAAAATTAGATGGGTTGAGGAGGAAGAGAAGAAGCCATACAGTTTTGAAATCTACTGGGAGGACTTTTTCTGGTGACTTTTGACGTGCTTGATCACCACCTCCTTTCTCTGGCCTCCCCTTAAACCAAAAGGCAAAACTGTCCAGGTTTGGGAAAAAGTGGGCTTCCAATCAACAGTCGCATGGATGGTATGACTATGACTGCTGCCTCTCATCATCATAAATATAGTTTATGTTAAAGAGTGGTTTGTTTCGTTCTTCTCTGACTGGATTTACATAATCCTATTAGTGAAGAGGGAAAAGGAGAATGTATTCTTTTATGAATCCTAACTAAACTAGGAAAGCCCGTTGGCGTCCTAGACGCCAAAGAATCTAGAATCAAAGAAGTTAAGTTTGAAAATGGCTTTGGAA